>VYZQ01020007.1:0-36420 GCA_013400655.1 Mystacornis crossleyi
CGGGGCCGCTGCACTGAGTTGTAGAAGTGACAGCACCGAGCTCTGCTTTCCCCGCGAGTCGCATTCACCGCCGTTTTCTCTGCCAGAACTTTGAAAGGGTACGAGGTCATACTTTCTCAGAATCTCCCTTCAAGGTTCTTATGGGGAATATTAGAAGGCATATTATCCATTAGTTTAGCAGCATAAAAAATACAGTAGGACAAAGCGGTGAGTTATCAGTCCTGTGTCCTGACACACGTTCTTTCACACTCTCAGGTGCTCTTTGGGGTAAGGTCAGTTTACAGAAGCTGAAGATACGGGCTTATACCCCAAAAAATGATTGTTGTAAAATGGTTCTCCAAAATATCTCTTTTTAATACTCCACTAAACCATGTCTCTAAATGCCACATCTTGGTATCTTCTAAATACCCGCAAGGATACTGACTCAACCAATTCCCCGGGCAGCCTGTCCCAATGCTTTTGACAACCCTTTCAGTGAATAAATTTTTCCTAATAGCTGTTTTAAGCCTCTCCTGGCCCAGCCTGATGCTGTTTCCTCTCTCTCATCCTGTTGGTTATTACCTGGGAGAAGAGACCAACCCTACCTGGCTGCAGCATCCAGTCAGGGAGCTAGAGAGTGATGAGCCTCCTTTTCTCCAGGCTTGACAACCCCAGCTCCCTCTGCAACTCCTTATAGGACTTGTGTTCCAGGGCCTGCCCTGTTTCAGGGCAGTGAACTGGAAAGTTTCAGGTTGGTTTAATGAACTATAGTGTTGCTGTCTATAGCTTACTTTAAATTGATCAAACTCAAAGAGTTAAATAATTCTTATGTCAGTCCTGGGAAAGCAAGTGTGCATAGCTGTTCTGCCTCTTACGAGTCACATTCCTTCTTTTTCTCAGTTATAAAGGATTTATAGCACAGTAGCATGTGAAGTGTTGTTCATGTACATACCTGTGTATGCAGTGCCTGGCGTGGCATTGTATTCTTGTGTTCTGATCTTGCCATCAGACCTGTGTAAGTGAACCTTTGCAATGGGGACAGAATTTTATTTTGTGAATGAAGAAATCTTTTTTTCCTGACATAAACAGAATCATTTAACTCCATAGATTAGTCTTAAAATGAAAGTGTTATTTCATGCATTTAACTTGACATCTGCCAGAACAAAGTCCACAGCTGTTTTTGTCAGGAATGTGCTATACCCTGAACTGTGATAATTTTAGCACTTCCAACACAGAACAATGTTTTGTCCTTATGTGGCTTGGTAGCCAATTTTGAATGTATGTGAAGCAGAAACACTTTGATTTGTGGCTGAGGAAATGGAGATGAAATGGTGACACCTCTCCTGTGGCTCCCCAAGCCAAGCCTGTTGTGTTTATTAATAAAACATTGCTTCTTAGGAAAGAGACCTGACTTGCTTCTCATTTTGAGCTAGAAAATGAGCTGGAAATGCGAGATGTCAAGCTCCATCAAGAGAGCCTTGTTTCAGAGCAAAAGTAGTGAATAACTCTTTGAGGCCAGTTATTCTTAGAAAACTTTCAAAAGCACTTACTTGTTTTTTGTCTAAGGAAAGGCAAATACATAAGAGCTCACATAGTTTTAAGATTTACTAATTTCAATTGCTAAACTCACTGCACACTAAAATTTGGACAATTATTAGTGATAACACTGAGGAAACAGTTTTATAACCCACAAAGTGAGTAATTAGCTAAGAGTATCCCAATTTCTGGCAGAAAAACTGATGCTTAGAGGGGTATTCATTTACATGTCAAGGTCCTCCTGAAGCCCTCAGGGATCACAGCTTGTTGCTACGCAGTCAGACTTCAAGTGCAAGAAAGTTTGTTTTTATGTTCAGAAGTCTCTCAGATGTCAGTGTTTAGGCATCAAAATTGAACCTCAACAATAAATATAAAAAATCCAGAGAAATTATTCCAAGTGATAAAAAGACTTTGTTATTGATAAATCCCTCCGTTTCAGTGGAGAAGTTGTTTGGAAATTCACTTCTTCAGGTCCCAGCTCAAACTGGTGGAGGGATTCCCAGTGATCCAGTGCTGGGGAAGATGCTCCCATGGAGCAGCTGCAGATACGTGGGCTGGGTTTTCTTGAGTCTGGTAGAGTAAGAAATCAAGTTTCACCCTTTTCTGGGCAGGTTATTTTGGGGTTTTTTTAATAAGAAATGGAGTCTGTTGACAGCTGTTGACAGAAATGGAACCTTAGGGTTTTGATGTCTGCTGAACAGATGTGTGCTTTGCACACGGAATCAGTGGCTTATTGAGGCCCGTGAATTATATAATTTTGCCTAACTTTAAGCAGCAGCTTGTACAGACTACGGTCCCAGATGTCAACAAATGGCGATGAAATAGCCCCAAATGCTGCAACTTGGGATCCCATGTGAGAAGCTCCTATTGCCACTGAGTACCTGCCTGTTGCATGCAAGGTTTTTAAAAGGATGTTTCAAAGGGGGAATTTGTATGAGCCCTTCTTTGTAGAGAAGATTTATCTAGAATTTAGGCTAGACTTCATGCTCTGAAGTTGCTAATTTTAAATAAATGTTGTTTAGGGACATTTTGAAGGCTTTCTTGCCAACTGCTCTGTGTTATTGATGGATTATTTGAGTAGTAGTACTCCAAATGGTTTCTGGTTTCTAGAAAGCATGTTTTACCTTTATTTTAAGTTTTTGGCCATTTCTCAGGGGTTTAAAGGTATAGAGCTATACAGTCTCTTTATTTGAGCAATTCCAGAAGAATGCTTGAAACCAAACTGTGTTTTTGATTTGAACTTGTGTTTGCAGGTAATGTACCTTGATGTCTCGTTCTTGGTGTGAGGATGTTACAGGTCATTAAGGAGGGTGGTACTTGAGTTATTTACATTTTACTTTTGCTACTTGGCCTGATGGCTGTTAACAGCCACTGACACTATGGAACCACTTTATAGTGAAACCTCTGATGTGCCCCTTCACCTGTACCTGCTCTGCTCTCTCTGCTCAGAAGATCAGCTACATTGTAGGTGGGCTCTCCATAACAGAGGAGCTGTGACTTGGCATGTGCGACTTAGCATTGCACAGCATTGCTCTAGGAGCACTGAGAGAAATTTACTATTTTACTTGATCATCAAATCAATTTGCCCCTTCCAAATTCACTATAAAGTGGGTCTGCTGTGACCTGAGCTTCAGAGAAGCCCATGCTGATGATATTGCATAGATTATTGCATCCTAATCTTGCATGTCTTTTCGCAAAGCTTTCTTTTATTTTTAATTTATATTTCCTTTCTTGCTGCAGTGTTTTTTCTCTTATTTTGTATTGTAGGATCGGGATATTCACCCCTTGAAGATGATGAGGATGTTTATGCACGCAGTAGATATAAAGGTGAATGCTTTGCTTATGTGCTAAAGAGGATCAACTGCTTGCTGACGGAAAGCTTCATTCTTTTTTCTTTTCGTGGATTATAAAATCTTGGTGATCCAGCTCCATGGTTTTTTTTCATGGATATTTAGATCAAGATTTAATTTCTGCTGTTTTTAACAATGGAAATTAGACCATGTACTGATCACAACTTTTTCATGCACCTGAGTAAGTAACTTTTGCACTGCCTTTGCTCCTGGGAGATGAGGTTGTTGAATCATGAAAATCAGAAAGAGTTTCTCTTTCTTCTCCATACATGCTAACAAAACCATCAATGATAAGCTGACTCAAAACCTGGGCTTACTGATGGTGATGTATAGAAGTATATGCAAGAGAACTTGATTTTCATTACTTTTTCTTTCCATAAAACTGATTGCATTTCAGGTTAACCTGCTACCTGAAGTGACAAGTGAAGTGTGTTTAATGAATGAATGTGTACATTTCAAAACCAAATTACCTAGTTGGATGAGTGAATGGACTGGCAGATCTGTAAAGCAAATTCAGGTTTTCTTCCCTATTCTGGAAGACTTCACCATTCAGCAAGAGTGAAAGTTTTTTGCCACTACCAGTAAATCTTCCATTTTCTATGTCCATTTTCTAAAAAGTCTGCTTCTGGCTCAGTATCGCTCTCCTCTGCCAAAAATCCCTCAGAAGCCTGGACATTAAAGAAACCTGGCATTTCATTTGTCATTTCATTAAATGGTAACTGTGTTTCTTTTTAGTAAATTAATCTATGGACATGCTAGAGTTGACTTCATTTTGATTACTTGAAAAAACTGGCCATTGGTGTCTTGTTGTACATTATTGATTCTCTGCTAAGAATCAATGTGCCTTATGAGAGGTAAGTTATAAAATAATTCAGACATTTATGAACAGCCAAGGGGAAAGCACAGCTTTTATGGCTATGTTGCTGTTTTCATAAATGTCTCATCTTCCTCCCAGTAAATTACTCAAGTATAAAATTTTGCTTTCAAACACATGCACAAATAGTTCTTTAAAGCTTTATTTAGGTTAACCCATTTTTCTTTGCCTTTTAACATGTGATCTTCTGCAGACACATAGAAAAAGAATTCAGAGATCATGAAGATAAATCAATGCCAATTCATGCCAGGGCAGGAAAGTAGTTAAAATGTGGGTTCTATATAAATTCCTTTTGTATGGTGATCCAAAATGGATTATACTCATGTCAGCCAAAATGTCACCAGGGTAAGTGAAACATAATGACTTGTTCACACAGATATTAAAAACTGCCCCAACTTTGGAAGCACCACTGCCAAATGCTGGGGAGCCGACAATGTGAATCTAAGAGTATAAAGCATTGGAACAGAAAAGGCTGACTCTTCATTAGCATACTTCTTTTTGTTGGTTTGGGGGGGGGGAAGGGGATGGAGAAAGACAAAGCAAGGGAAAATGGGCTGTGTAGCAATCTTCAGAGCTTCTCCTCAGATGTGCAGTCCAGCATTTTGGGTGTGGCCCATTGCTTAGCAAATAAAACTTAGCAGTAACAGGAATTAAATGGGTTTTTGTAATTGACATTCACATATGTAAGCAGCATTGTTTTTTTTTCTTTGCACACATGTGCAAGCGAGCACACAAATTCATCCTCTTTGACATCTGCAGACAAAACAATGCAGTTTATTGGGAGGGGTGAAAATCGACCTCCTACTAAACCCTTTTGTCTTCATCTGGATGTTTTCCCACTTGCTTAGCTTTCCAGAGAAACATCGCCAAGATTTTCTGTGCCTACAGCATTTTTAAGGAGTTTTTCCCTTCCTCCCTGGTGAACCATCAGCTCTGCTGGCTGGTGTAGCAGCAAGCAGCAGTACAGCTCGTCACTTTGCGTGCGCTTGTGAAAGAAGGGCTCAGCTGAGGCTGATGTTTAAACAGGACCAAGGGGTTGGGGGAGATGATGCTCTAGAAAGTGCTTTCCTTCCTGCCACTTGGCATCTCTGATCATATTTCCTGAGAGAGGGTTTCCTGAATACAGCAGTTCCCGTGTTCATTACAGCTCCAGTGCCACTGCTCTGGTGAACCTCATTCCTAATACGTTTTCTCAGATACTGTATTGACCAAGCCTCAGCTCTAAAGGCAACACTGGGGCTTCAGCCATTTCTGTTTGCTGCCTGTTTTCCCGTGGTTTCAAACACAGGACTGAGCCTCTCGAATGTTTTACTCACAAGTGGTAATTCAGGCTATTATATTGCTGAGGGACTTCTGGTTCTTTCGAGTTTGTGCTGAGGTGCAAATTCTATTAAACAAAAAACCAGTATATAGGTCATGGTACCTAAAACTCAAAATTTCATTTGGGTGAACAGAGCCTGGTATAGATGGTGAAGTTCCAGAAAAGGTGTCTGGGGAACCCTCTAGGTTTTATAATCCCCAAAGACTTCAGGAGCATGGCTGATCGAGCCTTGAGGCAGGGAACAGTTTGTGTAATCCCTTGGAGCCTCACACAAACATAATACTCCACAAGTGCTCCATGTAGCTGCTTCGCCTTTGAAAACCAATATGTGCCTTCACTTAAAAATAAACAAACTTTGATCTAAAACTTTTTTGTATCATTTGATGTGCTTTTCAAGTTAGCTGGGTTTTTTTTCCCAGCAATATCAGTTGATCTAAACCCTGATGTTTGTAAATAGCTTGTAAACCATGCCTCACCCACTTTCTTCTAATCACAATCAGTTCTACAGTAAGCATTATAATATTTTAAGTCAAACAGATGTTCTTCCTAAGCTCTTCAAGTTATCTGCATCCAAAAGCCTGTTTGCTTTTGTTTTTCTTTCTGGAAAATCATTTGGTCCAGTGTAAGATATATTTTGCCCCTATCTAGGAGCTTGCTTTGTTTCTCACTGTAAACCACTGTAGTTGTAACGACACTACAGGAAAGCCATTTTCTTTTTCAGTATTGTGTTTGTGCATTAATCTGCATTTTTTAGCTGTTAGCCATCCCCCTCCCCTTTTTTTTTTTAAATATATGGGCAGCTCTTAAGTGTGTTTGTAAAACCACAAAAGTTTGCATAAGAGCTCAGGCAATTTGCAATACCTGAAACAGCTTCTTTGCCCTCTATTTTATTATTATTAGCCTCTTGATCATGTTGCAAAGCATGTTTGTCTTAACACCCTTTACAAAGGAAGTCAGTGATGTGCATTTGGAGTTTATACATGTGGAAAACCTGAGGCATAAATATCTTGAACGGATTTGCTGAAGGATTAAGTAACTGGCTGGGGTGAAAGCTCAGCCCAAATGAGTTTTCATCCCCCCAGTCCTGCCCTTTCAGTCAGTGTTGTCTTAGTAACTTCAGGTTTAAGCCCCTCTGCAGAAAAACCGAGGCCTCATTCTTAGTTAAGGAAATTTTACAGGCTTTGGCGTTTAAATGAATTGAAGTTTAAGATCAGACAGAAAAGCTGGAACATTTGGGTATGTGAACACTGAGGAGGAGATTATGGGAAAGCTCAAGAGCAGGAGGATTTCTCCAGGAGGTGCATGAGACAGAGGCTGGGAATCCAAGATGTGTGGCTTCCCCCAGACAGTGGTCAGAGGTGGTGCCTGAGACTGCACCAGCAGCCCTGGGGTAGCAGTTACGGAGGCAGAACTGGCTGCTGGCATCAGTCATTAATTCAGCAGCTGAGTTCTGTTCCCGTTAGCTCACACTCCTCATCTGTTGTCTCAGTTTTAATTTGGTGCACAGCAAGCGTGAAAAATGGGAGCCACTGTGATACAGCCCCTCAACGAAATGGCCCAAGTCAGTGGATGTGGGGATTTTTCAAATGTCTTTTGGGACCTGTGGGGTAGAGATTAGTGTGAAGAACAGGAAACAGTTCTTAAAAAAACCAAACCAAAACCCACTCTCCACCAAAACGCTTTGCATGATTGTAAAGTAAATAGCAGAGGATGTATTTGGCACTCAGAAAAGAGGCTTTTAGGTGGGAAGAAAGAGAGCTGGGATGATAGTGTCGCTGAGCCAAAAAGCTGAACTGTGCTCTACCCTTAACCTGAGGGGTGCTGTTAGACTGGCCTGCTTGTGTCCTGTGCCTCAGTTACTGGGTGTTTGCTGACACTGGGAATAATGTCACTTACACGTCTTTGTAAAGGGTTTTCACTTGTATTGGTGAAAGACAAAAATAAGCATATCACAGTACAACTGCTTCAGAAGCGGACTAGTCTAGAGGAAATGCACCCTTGGTCTAGGCAAAAGATTGATAATTAGTTTGGTTTTAGTTTGAAGATGCTATTGCATTGACTCAGGACCAGCACTGCAAAATACAGATGTAAACTGTAGTTTCCATTGGGAAAGTGTAAATATGTCCTAGAGACTTAGTACACTGAATATAAATATCCCATGTATGAGAAATGCTGTATTGATTTTTGTTTATTTATGTGTGGAGCTGATCCAACTAGTATAGGAAAATGTACTTAATAACTATGGGAATTAAGAGCTTGAAGTGAACATCCACCAAAGATGATCTAGAAATTTTTGTTGTTGTTTGTGACTTTGTGAGTATGAAGGCTAAAACTCACATGTTGTGTTTTTTTAGGGGTTTTTTTCCATCTTGCAAAATTGAATAGTTTTTCATGCCCCTCCCTCATGTAACACATTGTCACACAGGATTTCAGGACTTGTCATCTTTCTCTTTTTGCTTTGCAGTGTCTCCCTTTCTCCCTCTCTCCTCTCCCAGTATGTGCTTTTAAAATCTTGGAGCTGAGAAAGGGGCAGGCTTAGTCACTCCTTGTGTAGGAAACTCCTACTGAGAAGCTGCCCCTTTTCTTGGTGCACCCTGTTGTCAAAGCTAAACAAAGGATGTGAAACTTTGGCTGGGAAGGGAAATCTCTACTTGATACTGTGCCCATCAGCACCACAGTGTGGTGGTAAATCCTCACAAGGTGGGGGTACCCATATCCTGAATATTTTCAAGCATAGCTCTGGCCAGTTAATAAAGGTTCTGTTTAAGCAGGTTCCACTTGACATATTGGCAATATGATTTATGTGATATCTTCTAACTGGGGGGGAACTTGAACCGTCACTGAGTTTTGCAAGGCACAGATTATTATGGAAGCAAAACTTAATTTTTTTTTTTTAATGAGTACTAAGAGAGCTAAATGGGGAAAGCTGACAACTGCAGCTAGACCAAGGTGTTCCTAATGCAGACTTCTCTTACTAAAGAGCAGTTAGATGGGTCTGCTTAAAAAAGAGGGAAAAATGGCCCAGTTGTCATCAAACTGCCCACATGGTGGCACACTTATTCCATGGACAAAACGCATAGTAAAACTCCACCTGCCCTCCCAACCCCTCCAATCTAATGGCTACAATCTTTAATGCTTGTCATAAAAAAAAAGAGCTGCCAATCTTTAAAGGACTGACCTCCTCATTTGTAAGTACACCTCTGCAGTGTTCTCCACTTTGAGGATTGGTGACTTTTTAAATAAGAGGTTTTTTCCTTTTCTTCTCTGTGACTTTGATTAAGCAAAGTGATTTTATATTTGTGTGTGAACTTTAACATTTTTCTAATTGCTGTGTGTGGGGTATTTTCCTTCTCTGTGCCAGAAACACCGTGGTGCTCCCCCATTAAAGTGAAACATGGTTACGCAAACTGCAGGACGCCTCAAGGGGAATATTACAAGAATGTGTTGGGCACAAGATGTGATATTCGCTGTCAAAAAGGCTACGAACTGCATGGCCCTCACCAGCTGATTTGTCAGTCGAGCAAACGCTGGTCTGGGAAGGCGCTGTGCAAACGTAAGTGGCTACAAAATCTCTGCCTGTATAACTTGTGCTCCAGCTTCAGACAATAAATTCTTATTTGCCATTGAAACTGATCTTTGGATTGTATTTTTTGTTTTGTTTTAAAGGTTGGCAGTATGCTTGGATATGTGGATTAGTTTGTTGAGGATCTCACAGGGGTACATGACGTGATATGCATCTGAGTGGTACAGACACTCTTGGCAGATAAGAAATATTCTGTGAATGTGGGATTTTGATTTGTGGGAATAGTTTCCTGACAGAGCCATAAAGCTGTTTTAAAATATTGTTCATCTTAGACTTCCTAAGTTGACACAATTTGTATCAGGTGTCCAAATGGGCTCTGGCAGTAAAACATTTTCTGAGAGGAATAGGTACTTGTCGTCCCTTTTCTCATAAATATTGTATCAGGCCACTAACGCTTATGTAGAGTTAAATTTGAAATGAAGCTAATAAGAACAGTGTGGAAAAACCTCACGTGGAACAAGACTTTCTCCCGCTTGTTGTTTGCCAGCTGTGTCTTTATTTCTGTGTAATACCCCACATTTACGTTACTGTAGAGGGAAGTTAGCAGGTTTCCGGAAGTCTTTGTTTGTTTTTCCAGAAAAGCGTTGCCCTACCCTGTCCATGCCGACCAACGGGGGCTTCAAGTGTTTGGATGGTGCCTACTTTGGCTCGAGGTGTGAGTACTACTGCTCCCCAGGGTACCAGCTGAAGGGGGACCGCATCGTCACCTGCATGGACAACAAAGCCTGGAGCGGCCGGCCAGCGGCCTGCGTCGGTAAGTGGGGTGTTTGGGCTGCATCCCGGGGAGTCTGCATCCTGAGGTACCTGCCAGTGCCCAAGTCCTGCACACATAGATTCCAAAAGGCCTTTTTTATCCAGTTCATGGGGAGAAAAAGCAACTGTCCCTCTTAAGGAAGCAGAGAACAGTTTTCCAAGGGTTCAAGATTCTGTCACTCGGTACTTTCAGTCCAAAGTGAGTATCTTTCTTACACAGGAGCTCCAAGCATTACCACTTTAATACAGATGAGTCTGGTGTAAATGGCCAGCACTTTACAAAGTTTGTAATAGTGTTTGCTGATTCCTGAGTGACTCCTTGGTAGCCTGTCATTACTGTGCTGCTCTTCCAGCATGTTCTCTGTGCTGGAGTCTGTCATGTTCTCTTCTGCTTAGTGATTAAAAACAGGTTTGAAAGTAAACCTGTTGTCTGAACTGTTTTTCTTCCTTGGGATCATGGTCTTCAAATATATCCAGAGAATGCGAATGGATTGTTGTTACCAGCATGGTTACAGTGAGCTAATTTAAATTTCAGCCTAGTTCACTCTAGTGATGCCAGCAATTTTCATTGCATAGTCAGTGGTCTCCTGGGAACCTCAGCTGGAAGAAGTGTTTCTATATACATAAATCAAAAGAGAGATAAACAAATATTGAGATTTAACTTTCCTGACTACTAATGGAATTTCAGCACACAGTGAAGTCTCAGCCTGCTGCTCTTGTTTCTGGGAAGCCTCTGATAAAAGCTTCAGCAGCCACCCACAAAGGAAAGTATTTTTTGGCCATCTGAAATGGCTACCAGTAATTTAAAGCATGTGGGTGGTAGAATCTTTGTGCTTAGTGTTTTGTGTCTATGATAACTTGGTTTTCCTCAGAATGCCTGTGGTTCAGTCTAGGCTGGCAAATGGCTTTGGGTCCTCTCCACTGTGGCCTGATGTTCATAAAATGTTTTTCAGGTTTCCTGTTGTATTGTTGTTGTACAAATGCTAAAATGAGCTGCTTAGGTCTAGACTGTTTGTGGTGTCCCTTGTTTTTATATGCAAAAGCAAGCTTTGTCCTTCTCAGTGGTGTGGGCAGAGGAAGAAAAACAAACCTTTTAAGTTTGGAAATGATAAAATATTGTCCTCTGTATTTCCTGGCACTTTCAGAAGCTCATCTGTTTGCAGAGATGGCGTGCTTATTACAAAGGATGCTGTCTTGCAGAGTAAAATAAGCAAGGACCTTAAGTCGCAAAGAAAAGAGGCTAAGTTAGCACTGACACTTCTTTTTTATTCCAAAAATGCAGGGTAATTGTTGCACAGGGTATCAAGTCCCAGGTGTTGCCTAGGATTTACAAGTCCCAAGTAACCCAGTAGCAGTAATACTAAGATTTAAGTTGTGCTAATACCACATAGTTCGGAGAAGGTCCCTTCAAACCTTATGAGCACACATTCCTATATGCAAATAGTGAGCTCTGGTGTTAGCAGACTGTTTAATAAGGTTATATTTTGACCTCTTGATAGGTAGGATAGTTTTTTGTGACCAGACATCACAGATGTAATTGTGACCAGACGTAATTCTAACAGTGTAACAAAGTTTGCAACTGAACACTTGTTCCTTAGTGTAATTCAGAAGTTACAGAACTGCAGCCTGCACAGTGGCCAGGAGAGGCTGAACAGCTCACTTTCAGCTGAGGAGGGAAATTAGGGTGAGGGGAGTGATGAAATACAAAGGCAAAAAGGCTGCCTAACTTTTTACTTTAATATACAAACAGTTAGTTGCACTGTGCACAGTAGAGGTGTTACTTGTGATCAGAGGCATGGGCTGGTGAACTTCATGTCATGGAAGTGGCCTGGGTATTCCACAGCTTTTGGCATCGAGTATGGCTAAAAGTACTTCAGACCTAAACTTAAAGTGCTCTTAAAAACAAGGAGCTTTCCTCTACCCCTTTTTACTGCACTTGCACTTCTTATCATTTTTGCACTAATTAATGTGGGCTTCACAGTGCAGCAGTGAAGGTCCATGTAGGAAAGGCGTAAGGCCTTTCAGTAGTGAAGCAGGTGTGCATTAAAAGGGGTAAAAAAGACACATTTTTAAAATTAGGTATGTTCTTGCAGTCACTTACAGAAGTCCTTATAGTTAGTGAGTATTCTGTCCTAACAAAGCAGATTGTCTCCTGTCCCCACCCTATAATAGAAATGATATCCCTCATGTCGCTGAAATAGTTTTGATTAAAAGAAAAATCAATGTACAGCTGGTTTTGATTATCAGTTAGCTAAAAATGCCAGTACTCACTTGAATAATGTTTCCATTATATCTTTAATGCACTGTAACACATATTGAAATAGGTACTTTCCTCTAGAAGACTGAAAAAGGTCACTGTCTTTTCTTCTGGAAAGATTTCCTTTTCCTCCTGATTGTGTAGCAGAGATTGTGCTAAATGGCTGTCACCAAGCTAAGTCATCCTTGTGTCACATCCTGAGGCTCTATTGATAGGATGCTTGTCCTAGTAGTGCTGGCTGCTGATACAACACATTACTATACTGATACAAGAGTTACTAGGAAAAAATTAAATGCAGCATTGGTTCTCCACAAAATGGTAGTTGTGCCAGTCTTCTGTTGTTTCTCATTTTGCCATTACTGCAGGAAAAATAACCAGCATGTTAAGAGTAACATGCAAAGTTACCATGCAGAGAGAGAGATTGATGTTCAGTGTGCTTTAAAAATGCTCTTAATCACATTATCTACTGCCCAGATGGACAAAGAAAAGAATGCAGATAAACAGAATATCCAGGCTCCTTGGGTAGGATCTTTGACATCCATCCTTGGAGTTCAAAGCTATCCATTTGTCAACATTACTTTTTAGCTGAACTGTGTAAAGAAATTTGCAGTAACTGCTTTTAGTTGGGTTTTTTGCTTTGCAAAGGACTGATCACTGTCAGCTCTTCTTACAGAAAGGTGGGAAGTGGAGGGTCCACATGCCTTGGCTGGGATGGATCCCGTGCTGAGGAGGCCAGCTGGAGGTGGTCCTGGGTTACCCTGACAGCAGGCAAGGGGCTGTGAAGGAAGTGCACAGCTCTAGCAGATGCTCCAGTGCCCTTTTCTGTGACATTCATTTCAACAGATACTGAACCCCCGAGGATCCAGTGCCCGAGCGTGAAGGAGAAAACTGCCGAGCCCAACAAGTTGACAGCCAGAGTGTTCTGGGACACCCCGGAGGGACGTGACACTGCGGACGGGATTCTGACAGAGTAGGTGAAAATCTGCGTGTTTGCATTTTCTCCTTACCTTTCGTTTGCAATTCAGCAGGCCAGGTACCCTTTTCCCTTAATTCATCCGAGATGCTTTTTTATAGCTGTCACATGTCACTGCTCTATAAGGAATTGCCTGTTTAACTGGAAAAGCTGGCAATTTGGAGGTGAATCGTTCAGGAACTGCTTACTTAGAGCTGGTTATTTAGAGCTGGTGGAATAAACAACAACAGCATTTTGACTGCACCTGTGAAGTTTTCCAGAGCTTCTTTACAGGTCTCAAAGTCAACAAGTTTTCTTACAGCAAGTTACCTTTTGTACATAACAATGAAAACAGAGTAGTGCATTGGAGGTAACAGAAGAGGTAAGTTTGACTGTCTTAAAAAAACCAAGGTGTGTCACAAAATCATCTGCTGTCATCTTTAGGCTTCTTCCTGAAGTAGTGTGGCTACTGATGTCCCAGGATTCTGCAGTTACCTTTAAAGTAACATTTCTTGCTTGTAACCTTGATGGATTTAAACACTGGATTTAGACATTACACTTCAAAATTTCTTTGTCAGTTTCTATGGTTTCACAGACATATTTTCCAGAAGAACAAGGTGTACTTGTGGCAGTATTGCTGTCTCTTGATTTTCCCATTTTTATCATGCAGGATTTAGGTCAATCTATCTGGATTATTATAATGGTAGGAATATAGAAAATCTACTTTTTTCAGTAAGCAAGTTACATCATTACATGAGTGGACTGGTTAAGCTTAAAAGCTCGAAGTTGTTAAGCTTGAAGATGTTTACAATTTCATGTGAATGCAAAAAAAACTGTTGAAAGACAATGATATTGCCCCTTTATTGCTATAATTTAATAATTTCATAAGGAAGAATTCATTGCATAATTAAAAACTTAATTGCCATTAAGGTCTGATGTAACAATTTGGTGACAATTATCAACATTAAAAATTACACCTGGTAAAGTAAAAACCTGGAAAATGTCAGAATCAAGAAATTAAGTCTTTTTGACAAAGGAATGTCTGATAGGCAAAAAAATGGGGAATATCCCATGTAGACTTTGTCATACAAGTAACTGTTGTCAGTTACTCAAAAGAGCCAAACTCTCAATTCAGTGGAAGCTTTTCCATAGATCACATCTCTATTTCCATAAATCACATCTCTATTTCCATAAATCACATCTCTATTTCTATAAAATGTTGCTAAACTGTGCTGTTTTATGGACTATGGAGTGTTTTTATTAAATGCACAGAGTCCTTCAGTTTCAGGATAACAAAAGCTTTTCCATTACACGGAAACCCCTTTAGTTACATGCCCTCTGCTTCAATACTGAGGATATGTTTAACGTGTCTGAATTCTCCCACCTTGTTCTCAGGACAGGGCCAGGTTCCAGGTGAAAAGTGCTGCTGTGGATCACCACACCCTTCAGCTGTGACACTGAATCCCACTTTCTGTTCCATTTCTGTACATATTAACAGTCACAAATGACAATCATAGGAGCAGTTCAGAGCAGCCAGATGGGAATACATCCCCACTGTAAGAGACTGGGAATTTTCTTCATAATGTTGACTTTTTCTTGTGTAAGGAAAAGGAAGCTTGAGTTCCTCTGGGCATGATGGGCTTGGCTGCACTATGGATTGTTTTACAGGAAGGGAGCAGACGCTGCCTACTCTGACCCCTTGTCTCAGCAGGGTGGGCTGTAGGTAGCAAATTTAAATACTCTGATTGCTGCTGCCCAGCTTCTTCCTTTGCTTACTCTCAAGTCTTCTGTCCTGCAGTGCAGCCAGACAATCCTAGCGTGCCACAAACATCCCTCTTCAGGCTTTTATATCATTGGCAGTAAATAAATACTGGTAAATTTATGAATGTCTGTCCTGTTTTATCTCCTGGTTTAGTGTTATTTTGAAAGGCCTGCCACCAGGGTCACATTTTCCAGAAGGCGATCACAAAATCCAGTATACTGTGTATGACAGAGCTGAAAACAAAGGCACCTGCAAATTTCTTGTTAAAGTCAGAGGTAAGAATGGTGTTTTACCCTGTAAATACAGACACTGATTTGCATCTGGATTTGTAGGCAATTTGAAAATGTCCTCATTTCTGTATTGATCTGCATATGTCTGTGTATATAAACTCCTATGATGATGCTGAAAGGGAGAACAGTCGTGCTGGAGGCCCTGAGGGGCAGGTCTGCAGCATTCCTGCACATCCAGGAAGAGCTCCTTTGATCAGCCCTGCCTCCAGCTCCACGCCCTTCCCTTCTGCCAGCTTCTCCCTGATACTTAAGGCTTGTGTGCTGCTGAAACAAGGATGCAAAAGCATTTTTTCAGCTGGGCTCACATCTGTCAAGCAGGGCTGCCCTTTCACAAGTCCAGATCTTAACATCTGGAGTTGAATACACAGCGATGATAGCTGTAGGTTTTGGCTTCAGCTCTTTGTGCTCCATGACCTCTTGCCACATGCATACACCTACCCATCTGTGCCATTTTACATAAGAGTGAGGGGCGTCGGCAGTCAGGTTGGTTGTTTGGGGTTTTTAAGTGCATGACTAATAATACAGAAAGCAAACAGAAAAAATATCTTTGGTACTGGTAGTCCCCTGACCTGTGCTACCATAGTAGCAAATGGTGATTCATGCTGTGTCTTACTTTGTTTTTTTTTTCTCTTGCTCAAAGTCAGGCGCTGTGTGAAGTTGAATGCCCCAGATAATGGCTACATCAAGTGCTCGGGTGATGGAAATAACTATGGTGCTACCTGTGAGTTCTCCTGCATTGGTGGCTACGAGCTGCAAGGAAGCCCAGCTCGAGTCTGCCAGTACAATTTGGGGTGGTCAGGAGTGGAGCCAACCTGTGCACGTAAGTGAGTATTTCACCTCTTTAGCAGGAGGAATCCAGCACAATGGTTCTTAGGGCAGTGAGAATTTGGGAAGGAGGTGTTGGGGGGAATACAGTTCCAGTGTCCCAGAGGTAGGAAACTTACCATCTTTGTCTCCTCTGCCAGTTTGCACTTAGAGTTGAAGCCTTTGCCACCTTTGACTGCTCTTTCCCAGAGTTTGTTTTAGCTCCAAGCTAAAATGTCTATACAGTGTCACATTCTGGAGTCAAGCCAGTGTGCAAGCTAAAACAGTCTGCAGTAAAATTGTTGGCTTCAGTGAGGCCAGCATTTGACCCATGCCACCTTTATTTTTGTTTCTTGTTCTTGTATTTCTGCTGTCTGACTCGGCCCCTAGAAATAGATCTGTTTTCAGTATGCTCCATAATTTTTGTTTTAATTTTAATTCTAGCCATGAATATTAATGTGAATGTGAGGACTGCCGCTGCACTTCTGGATCAATTTTATGAGAAGCGGAGACTGCTAATTATTTCAACTCCTACTGCAGCCAACTTCTTCTACAGGATGCAGCTGGGAATGCTGCAGGTAAAACACATTTAAGGAGGATGTACAACTATTTTTTTTCTTTAAAGAAAGACACAAGAGCACAAGGTCCACTGTTCCATATAAATCCACAAACTCCAGCTGTTTTATTGAAGCCACTGGAAGATGTGGCTGAAGCAGTCATGGTTCTGGATTAATCCTTTTCACAGGGGTTGAGTTGACATATCTCCCCAGTCTCTAATTCAGCTCCATTCTGGATTGTGTTGCCTCTGACTGACCAGTCACTGAATCCCAGGCAGTTCTGGCCCTTCCATCCTCCCCAGATTATTTAATTATATTAACTTGTGTTCAGTAATAATTCCCTATCTCAGCTGCTAAAGAAGAAAAAAACCCAAACCCAACCCTCCCAACACGTAAGCAGCTCATGCAGACTAGGTTTACAGAATTTGCAACTACAATGCAAGGAAATGTGAATAGGTTCAGAAATAAAACGCGCACCAGCAAACAAAGGACCAGAGATACAGCACAGAAATCATCCACAGTGCTGGAGATAACACTGGGGTGTTTTGTTCTAAAAAGCCCAAAACTTCTGGTAATTTTCCTTCTTACGTGTTGTAAGTGCGGTGTCATTGTTGGCTTCTTGCTAGACTTAGGGATGTATCTCCAAAATGTATCTGTGTCCTCAGGGAAAGGAAGGAAAGTACCCAGTCCTGTATTCTTTGACAGCTACAAGTGCTTTTATCTTATTTTTTCTCACAACTTGTAACAAAATGCAGTATAAGTAATCATTGAGGTATGAATGTGATGATGTTTTTAACTGCTGGCTTAAATTACAGTTGTATTTAACAAAAAAAAACAAACCAAAAAACCCAAAGCAGCTCTTTTTCCCTATTAGATAAACTTGGCAGGAAAATCCAATATATTGATCAAACTGAATTTAATGGGTATAGTACATTTTCCACTTCTTGACAGTGGGCGAATGAGTTGGCATGGAAGAAAACTTTTTGCAGTCATCTGTTTCACATAATTTGCTTTGATTGCCAAATTAGATTGCTGGTACAATGCTTATTATCCTGGAATCTTTTCATAGAAATACAAAGACAAGTTGATATTTCTCCTAGGTGGTCCCTGTGTGTTGGTTTCCTCAGAGTAGCTGAGAATCTGTTACTTAACCTCCCCTGGAGTCATGAGGCTCTAATTCTTTGCCGTGGGAATTAGAGAGTTTGAAAATATGCTCTCAGTTCAGTTTAAAACATTTAAGTGACGTAAGGAGAGGGGACTCTCTGAACACTTGCTGCACACTCAAAACACTCCCCTGTTCTCTCAGGGATAACTAATACCCCTCTTCTCTTTCTCATTTTAACCCTAGAAGCCAGCACAGTGTGGGTTAGACCTCCGACACGTCACCGTGGTGGAGTTGGTTGGTGTCTTCCCAGCACAGATAGGAAGAATAGGAGTGAAGCTGCTGCCCCCATCACTTGCCCTGCAACTCAGGTAAAGGAAGCTCTCACTGCTGTCGTGTTTGCACCTTATGTAAGTTGCACTGCTTTTGATTTCCTGTATCTTGCTCTCTAAATATACATATTCTACTCTTATGTACACAGCTACACAGTGGAAAGTAGATACTGATGAGCACACTTCAGGATTAATTTGCTCTCTGTGTAAATAGCTACAGCAAATTAAAACTTAGTAACAAATTTATTTAGTTTATTATATATTTAGTATGCCTATGATCATAGGGATATAAGTCTATCTTTTTGGGTGCTTCTATCTGAAGACACTTCAGAATCTGTCTGTATTTGTGTTGGAGTTGCTCCTTTGCAAGGACAGCCCTGGAGCAGCTGCCAGGGCAGCCCCAAGTGGCAGCGAGAGCCCATGCTCTGCACCACGGCTGGTGGTGGTTGTGGCCAGGCCCAAAGGGGAGGCAGTGAAAGGGGAAACTCTTTGAAGTCCCACATGTAGGAATGAGATGGGCAGTATTTCAAAGAGTAAATTATCTCAGCCTCCCCAGCCTGACTGCAGCATCAGCAGTTTTACTGAGGTGCCTAAACTGTTTTCACTCGGGTTTGGAATGGCAGAGGACTGGTTCTCACTTGAAAGGGAGACTTCAAGTGCCAGCATTTCGTAGGGACAGGAAAATAACAAAAGCCAAAAGTGAAGGCCTCATTGGCAGGAAAAGAAAGAGTTGTTTAGAAAAAAGTCCAGAAGCATTTTAGGCGACATATTCTATGATATGCCTGAGGAAAGGGAATAAATTTTAATTGGCGACAATGAAAATTACTGACACAGCAGAGGGGATTTTTTTTAATTATTAAAAAAAATGTTCTCAATAAAAGAAAAAGGGGAGCACAAAAACACACTCTTTCTCTTTTTTGAATAAAGATACTTCTACTAAAGTTGAAATTATTTCCTTGTGCTCTGTAGAAAATAAAAAGCTCTCTTAACATCTCAATCCCTGCTCCCCTGCAACCTTTAATGAAGCTACATTTCAGAAATTGGTATGGTATGACCTGCCCTGCACTCAGTGAAAGTTAAGTTTTGCTTTGATTTTTTATTTTGTTGTTGCTTAGTGTGTGAATTACAGCTTTTCAGTGCTGGAGGGTGCTCAAATCAATATGAAATGCACTCTTAACCATCTTGAATAAGAGTGTCGTCCAGAATTGTCATTTCAGTAAGTTAATGAGCACAGGTACCCCCTTTAAAACTTTGGAAAGCACAGACGTTTAACATTTGGATTTTTAAAAGCATTTTTTCATAGATGATATAAGGCACAAGATGGATGTAGTTTTCTATCACCATTGCTTAGCTTTAATCTTTATTTTAGTTTGAATTTAATGGCCAAGCTCCCTAATTGCACCAAGACTATACCAGGAGCACTCAGACTTGTTAGGAGGCTGAGGAAGGCCAATTTTGGTGCTTCACACCTTTCCAGCATCCCACCAGACTCTTCTTCATGGCATCCTTCTTCCACCATTCTCTCAGGGCTGCCTGAATTTATTTACCCTGCACTAATGATGTTGACTGACTGCATATCTAAGGATCTTCTAGTACATTAGTCCTTCAAGCGGAAGATGAAAAGAGCACCAGAGATAAACTTTTCTTACTTTTTTACCTTCAGAGGAGCTTAAATGACCACTTCTACCACTTTGGAAGAAAAGGACTCCTCCATGATTAGCAGTGGCTTTTGTTCCTCTAAAATTAGAGTCACAGTTGATTGTTACTATTAGGTAGCAATGAAAGCGGACTCCAAAAATTTTTGTCCTGCTTTTCTTACCATGATTTTTATACCAAGGAAAGCCAAGAAATGGAAGCCAAGAAATGGAATAGTCTTATTTATAACTCGAGCTCCATCATAAGGATGTTCTTTAGGCAGTGTTCATACTACTTTTTTTGTCTAACCTTTTTTCAGTCTTGTGACAGCGGTGGGTAATGGCAGAGAACAGAGCTGGGAGCAGTTACCTTGGCACTCCCCTAATGCAGAAGCAGAGCCTGCAGCACACGGAGGCACCTGCTCTTTATCTGGCTCCTTGTTAATGCTGAAGCCAAGTGGACTCTGTGTAGCCACTGTGACCATCCCCACCTTCCTCTGCTCAGACTTAAGAGGCTGGTGCTGCCCTTTAACAAAACCAGTTCCTTGCTTTGCAGGCTGCTGCTGAGGATCCCCCATTACAATTTCAACATCGTGGTGATGGACAAGCATGGCATGGACAAGGAACGCTACCCTTTCCCAGCAACGCCAGCTGAGCTCTTTGCCCTTATTGACAAATTTCCCTTGAGAAAAGATGAGATGAAACTGCAAGCAGAAATTGGTCAGTCATGTCCCTAATTCAGCATTTCAGGTCCTGCGGTTGTCAGTGAATTTTTTTTAATCCTCATAATTCTCCCCTTGGTGCTACACACAGCATGGCTTTTTTAATCACTCATGTGATTTTTTGTGTGTATTGGTAAATCTGTCCAGCCATGTAGCTGCTCTATATAGAAGTGTGCACGATGCTCTTTTGTACTTTCAGTCATCTTTAGATCACAGAATGGCCTGGGTTGGAAATGGCCTTAAAGATCATCTCGTTCAAACCTTGCTGCCGTGGACAGGGACCTCTTGCACTAGACCAGGTTGCTCAGAGCCCCATCCAACCTGGCCTTGAACACTGCCAGGGATGGAGCATCCACAGCTTCTCTGGGCCACCTGTGCCAGTGCCTCACCACCCTCACAGTGAAGAACTTCTCCCTAATACCTAATATGAACCTGTTCTCTTAGAAGTTGAAGCCATTCCCCCTTGTCTGTCACTCCAGGCTCTTGTAAAAAAATCCCTCTCCATCCTTTCTGTAGGCTCTGTTCAGGAACTGGAAGGCCACAATTAGGTCACCCTTAAGCCTTCTCTTTTCCAGGCTGAACAATCCCCATTCTCTCAGCCTTTCCTCACAGGAGAGGTGCTCCATCCCTGTGATCACCTTGGTGGCCTTCTCTGGACTTGCTCTGGCAGGGTGATGTCCTTGCTCCTGCTGGGGACCCCACAGCTGGATGAACGTGGATGTAGGATTTGCTACCTAATGGAATTTCTTGTACAGAGAGTGAAGAACTGAGGCACGTTTGTAGGAGTTTATTTTTGACTTTTCATTCAGTGTAAAATTGGGGGTTCTTTCTTACTGTTTATAATTCTTTTTATTAATAAAATATTGTTTTGCAAACAGATGGTTGTCTAAAATTCCTCTTGGGATTTAAAGTTGGTCGATTTATACAAAAATTGGTTCAAAAGATCATTCTGCAAACCATTATAACAGACATCAGCCTCACATTGAAAGTGTACAAGCAACCCACTGGTACCTTTTAGTCCCGCTAACAATATGGTCAGTCACAGGCAAAAAGAATAAGCCAAAGGCAACACAAGCACCGAAATTCAGCAGCTGCAAGGAGAAAATTGGTCATAGCAGGAGCATGGAAGTCGTTGCCACAGGGAATATGATGAAGGAACAGTGATCAGTGTAGAGGATGGGCAGTAATTATTAAAGACCTTGTGGTGCAATGCTTAATAGACACATAAGCTCTTAACTGCTGCACGTCTGCTTCTGGCTTTTAATGTCCAACAGTCTTGGAGTAGCTGATTTTTATCCCCTCTTCATCTTGGAGACAGACAAGGCTGTTGATTGACTAGCAGGGAAACATACTCCAGGGAAACTTCATGAAGGATTTGTTACTTCCAGAGCTATGAAAACACTTGTTTGCTAGTCATCACTTTCAAATTAACAAGGAGAAGATCGCTGTTTGATAAAAAATGTATAAAAAGGAGGCAGTCAAAACAGGGAAAACTTTTCATTTGTTTTATTGTAGCTCACAGTCTCGACAATCTACTGCAAAGAATGCACATCAAGCATGAAGAATACAAGTATCAGAGGAGTGAAAACTGTGAGTTACAGCTTTGGATGCCTGTTCACAGGGTATGATGCATAATTTGACATGTCTGAAAAGCAGCACTACAGTGTCTGTGCTGTTCATTCTTGTCCCTCAAGAGCACAGGTTTTTTTCAGCCAAATGCTTGTTTGACTTTGAACATAAGCTAAGAGTTTAAAATTTTACACTGGTGTCAGCAGCGGAACAGTTTTACCAGCATCTTTAAAGCAATCCTTACCAGAATTTGGTCTCTCACATCCTCTGAAATTAAAAAAAAATTAGAGATTAAAAATACATCTCTTTTAAAAAGATTAGTCCTGTCAGTGAATCAATGAGGGAGTGGATATGAAGAGAGGTAAGTCAGCCTTGACACCAGCTAGCAAAAGCTAATTTGTGGACTGAAGCACCAAGGAGGAGATGTGTGGGGGTATGCCATGTCTTCTGAACAGGACAAGCTGCTTCCCAGTGTTTGGAGAGTGTTGCTGAACACGCAAGAGCAGCTATGATAGCATGGCTTGGCCCTGCAGTGCTGATGCCAAAGGCCAAGATCAGGATACACCCTGAGCTCTGCAGGTGACAGTGACAGCTTTGCCAGGATGGGCAGTTGAGGTGCAAAGAAGCCCTGGGCTCTCCAAGTGTTGCTGTTAGGAATAAGGGGCAAGGACAGGATTGGTGACAAAAATCACAGAAATACCAGGTCTCTTCTAGACCTGACCAAACCAACAATAAAGTCAGTCCTGAACCCACTGTAAAGGAGCGAGGAGGATAAGAGCCTGGGGGATGGTGGACACAGCTGTACCCCAAGCTGCCTTCCCTCTGCTGCCTAACAGAGTCAGGGCTTAAGGAAATCAGAACTGGGCACACCAAGGACATGGACCTGTGGGAGAAGCCCAGAAAAGAGCCACTGAGGTGGTCCAAGGGCTGGAGCACCTCTCCCGTGGAGACAGGCTGAGAGCATTAGGGCTGTTCAGCCTGGAGAAGAGAAGGCTCTGTGGGGACCTTAGAGCAACATGAAGGGGCTACAAGAGAGCTGGGGAAGGATTCTCAGAAGGGCATGCAGTGCTAGGAAAGGCCTTAAGCTGAAGGAGGACAGGTTTAGATTAGATGTTAGGAAGAAATTCTTTGCTGTGAGGGTAATGAGGCTCTGGAATCTGGAGGTGTTCAGGGCCAGGTGGGATGGGGCTCTCAGCAGCATGTCTAGTGGAAGGTCCCCTGCCCACAGCAGGGAGGTTGGAACGAGATGCTCTTTAAGGTCCCTTCCAACCCAAACCATTCTGGGATTCTGTGATTCAGCCCAAGGACACACCCGTACACAGACTGCTGCAGCCCCAGTTCTCTGGCTCAGGTTCTTCAGCATGCACATGCTTTTAGCATGAATTACAGGTGGGCAGGTTTAGGGCTTTTTTTCCCTCGCTTTCCTCACTGAAAAAGCAGAGCAACTGAATTCCAATGATTTAAAAGCTATTACTAAAATAAAAATCTCAAATGGGTCTGATTTTTCTCCTGTATTGCTGCAATTCCAATCTGCTGCTGCTCCGTTTTGATTTAGGTACAGTCAGTGCATCCAGTCATCTTTCACGACTGGGTGAACAGGAGCAGGGCTTTACAATTGCTACAATCAGGAAAGTGATTGCAATCACTAGGCTGTTACAGGAAATTGAATTAAGTGGAGGAGAGTGCATGAGTGATTGGATTACTAGTTATATTCTGCACAGAACATCTATTGAAATCCTGTGATTAAGAAAAGCTGTTCTGGATTAGTAACACAAGGTTTCTGGCATTTTCTGTTGTACATTTTTGTGGGGAACAGTGAAAAATACCATGTGCAGTCTCTGTTTTGGAATCAAATCAGCATGTATGTGTGGTATGCAGGGATTTGGTAGAGTGGCCTTTTGGGAGTGTTTGAACAAGGGATTTAGTGTTTCTGGCTTTAGCCCAGCATTTATATATGCAAATATATTCCAGTAATTCATGCTGTACACTTTTGGTCCCAGAAAAATAACATTGCATAAGCAAGGTTCAGTATCTACACCAGTGCCCTTCTTTTATTAAAGGTTTAGCAGAAAATTCCCCTCCCTCAAAGTTACGCTGGCTGGAGTCTCTCTTGTGCTACCAACACAGCTCTTCTTGCCATGGCTCTAATCCCTCCACTGCAGTCAAAATGCAAATCTGATTTAAAACACAAATATTAGACCTGCCATAAGTCTTGTCCTTTCCATCCCACCTCCAGGCTGTTCATTGCAGGAGATATGACACATCACAGTGTGTGGATACAGTCAAGGGCTGGAGGTTCCTACATCAGTCTGGAGGTTCTGAGTATGAACCAGAAGACTTCAGTTACTTCAGATGAGAAAAGAATTACTGTTCCTGACATCAAGTATCTTTTACAAACAAAACTATTGAGATAAACTGTGGGAGGCAGCAATTTCTCAGCAAAAAACAATTTTGTAAATGGCCTGATTTTCCCCAGATTCTACCTAATAATCCACCTAATTAGATGAGAACAACCCCTGCTGTCACACACCTCCTCTACAGCTACAGAGGAGAGGCAGAATTTGAAGTTGCACATCCCTATTCTTGAAGTTCAAAGCCCTCTGGGACAGAAAGTGTTGTGTTTTAATGAAAACAGCAATGATCCTTTTCAGATTTGCACTAAACGACCACAACATGGGGCTTCATTACAGCTCAGTACTTACATAAGAGCATGAGTCAGACTGCATCACATAATTAATGAAAATGCAGAGGCTAAAGAGTAACCTGGAGTATATTTAAATCCTCTTACGATCACAACCCACTTTTTAAATTGAGGTGGAGGAATAATAGAGCTCAGGCTGAACAATCTCAGTGCTTGATCACTTCCAGCCACTCACCAGTCTCTGCTCCTGCTGTACATCTACAGAAAGGGAAAAGGGAGCAAGTGCTTAACACCATCAGGAGGTGGCACAGCTGCCCTTGGCCATGTAGCTGCTGCCCATTTCTCTCTCCCCATTTGTGGCTGGAAGATATTTTTATGGCAGCTTGGTGAAGGGAAGAGTGGGAAACCATCTGCAGATGCTGGAAGGCAGAGGAGCACCAAGGCTGCCTGGGCTAGGGGAGCCAGTGAGGACAGGGGCAGCTGAGGACAGCACATGTGTTTTTCCCTCTGGCGTCTCTCAAGCAGTGATGCAGCTGCTGCATGCTCTGTGAAACACAGGAAACCAATGGGAAGGCCAGTGTCCATGCAGAATGTGCTAGTGCATATCTAGTTACCAACGTATCTCCCACTGCCACCCATGCAGCCAAAAAGTACCAAGATCTGAATCTCAGTAATTAGGATGGCCCATACTTCAAATTTACAAGGAGAGTTTGTCTTCTATCACCTCAAAGAGAAGGGGAGGAGAGAATGCAGTTTAACTGTACAGGAGTTAGAGGCATCTTCCAGACTCCCAAACAAGTCCTTAGGTCCTGAGCAAAGGTACAAAGAGCAGAGAAATTGCAGGAGGGCTCTTCCCTACCTGCAGCTGCTTTCCAGTTTTCGGGTGTCTGACCTGCCCATGAAGGCCAGAACCAGAGCAGGGACGAGCTAGACGAGAGTAGTGTGAGGGCAAAGGAGCCTGTGCCCAAACCCCACACCGAGAGACCTGTGAGCCCTGTGAACTGGCCTCCCCTTAACCTGGGCACAGGAACTGAGACGGACTTTTGGACTGCTCCAAAGCGGGCAGAGGCAGCACAAGCCCAGGGCCCAGGAGCTGGGTTTGCCTCCTTTCTCAGACAGTGGGGAAGGCACAGCAAGACACAACAGCCCACGGAACTGGAGAACCACAAGAAGATGCAAGAGAGGCCTCAGTTCTGAGGTAAGTTGAAATGAACATGACTCTGCTGAAAATGTAAATTGAGGTGTCGAATGCTGCTTGTTTTTTCTTATAATAATGAAAAAAAGAAATCAAGACCAGCAATTGCAGAAGAGATGCATTTTGAACGTACCTGGATTTTCAGGTGGGCAGGACCTTGAACTAGGGAAGAGGCAGGAGATTCAGGGATGAAGGGAATGTCCTGGTAAACAGGCAGAGTTAAAGCACATGTAAAATAATTTTATAGCAAGAAGGAAGAGAACAGTGCACTTCCCGATTTCTTAGAACTGCGTATTAAAAAAAAAATCAGACTTAATGCTTCGGAAATAAAAAAACCAGCTGAATTTCTATACTTTTAAGTGCTTTTAAGACGAAAAAAACCAGACACCATCAATGGAGTCCAACCTTCGAAGACGTGCCAGGCCTCTTGCATTAGTCATCACTTCAATGAGATAATATGGGATGTTCCTGGGAGACATAGTTTGCTGTAATTAATTTTAGGAGAGACAAAGGCACAGCAACATTTCAATATTTTAATTTAAAAGACATAACAGAAATCATGACAACAGCTGAAAACAGCCACCTTTGTCCACAAAACTATGTACAATGCACAGTAGAAAAATGTTCTCAGCAGAAAACTTTGCTTTATCTTAACTTGGGCAGAACTTAGCATACTGCAATGCCATTTACTGCTACTGCCATTCATGTCCAGAAGAATAATTAAACACATTGCTAGAAACAGATTTTAAGCAGAACAAAAGCAGCACGAGGGATATGTGACATTCTCTGATTGCTGCAGCAAATGACTATGCTTGGCTTTAGGCAAACCTCAGCAATTAGAACTATCCTCAAAAATATAGACAGCGCTGTCAGGAGCAGTAGCACACAGCCGTATATGTGTTATTGCCACAAAGTAGAATTGTTGAAATAAATAATCTAAATAGAAGGTCAAGGTGCAGCAAGGGTGAGTTTCAAAAGCAACCTAAAAAAACACTTAAAAAGCAAGCTGAGATTCAGTTTCCAGTGTCAATATACACAGTATAAGTAACAATGTATTATTACCACTTATTAAACAGCATTTGCAAACATGAAATCACCAGGTAGGAAGTTCATGGGCACAGTGGTAAGGTTCTGCTAGCGTGCTTCTCAGCATCTCCTGCTGAGCTGTGGTAAAGGCCAGCATTGCAAATAGAAGTCTGCATCCTATTCTGGAATTCAACATCATTTCTCTAGGGTTCCCACATGTTAACATTTCTGGGGGTAAAAAGTAAATAAATAAAAATATATTTTTAAAATTACTTTACAAATAAAGTTAATAAAGTGCATGGCCACATCTCAGAACATTCTTGTTTCTGTCATGGTGGCAAAGTGCTGAAAATCAATACTGTATGTTAGCAAAGGAAAATTCCTGTCTTGACCTCATATAGTAGATAATAAGTGGGGCTCTCCCTTCAGTCCTGCTTGCTGCCTCCTCCCAGACACTGGGGATCAGTGTCCAGGGAGAACCTTCTGGTCAGGCCTGCTGAACCGAAGGGAGAGGTGAAGGGAAGAGAGACTCTTGCAAAGATTCAGGTACAGCTCCTATTATCTTGTGTGAGCCCAAACCAGACAGCTGTGGAAATAGGACTCTCACCTCTTCTCCGAAGGTGTAAGAGATCCAAGCAGCCTTTTTCTTCATTGATGCTACAGAGCAAAGTGCACACTTCACATTCCTGAAGATGGGCAATGTGCAGACCCATCAAGAAGTCAAAATTACACCAGACTTAATGCAACCCTCCTGTTACTTCTCCTTAACACTTAGGACCAGTGGATGCTCAAAGGCTGCTCTGCTGTTATAGTTGAGTTGATATTTTGCAGAATACAACTAAGAATAATTGCATTTAGCAGGGCTTAACCAGTCAGGAAAAGAAAAATCAAGAATTAATATATAAAAATATTTCATTCATGCTACCTCAGCATAATCTGTATTGGAAGAAGCACAGAAGAAAAAGCTTCCAGTCTAATGCACAATAATCAAAACATGCTCACCAATCCAATGCTTTCTCTCTTAAAGCATTCCAGCTGGGAAAGAAAGATGAAAATGCGGCATCTGAAAGGCATCCAAAGAGGGCACTCGGATTAGCACAGGAAGATGGCAACAGCATCTCTCAGTCTTTTCAGCTTTCCTCTCATCTCATTCATGTAACGTGGTGAAGGTAGAGGAGACGGGAAGGGCATTTCAAACCTGTTTTACCCTGCTTTTGGTATCTCAACATGCAAGCAGGTTTGGAAGCCTAAAGTGCCCATAGAGCCGATAGAGAAAACCACCAGAGACCAGGGCTGGGTACCAAAATCTGTTGGCAGATCTTGGCAAGCCCTTGGCATCAGCTCTTTTTGATAGATACTTGCACTGCCTGTAGATGTATTTACTGGCCCCACTTGACTTTTTACAGCAAAAGTTTCACTTTTATTCGTCTTTAATGGGTCAAACCCTCAAAATTTAATCACAAACCTTGCTAGAAAAATATGTATCAGAGTAAAACGTGTTTTGTATAATCTAATGCTTACCCACCATTGAGCTGATTTGTTCTCCACTGATGCAGCTTCAGTTGTTCAGGTCTGCGTAGAAAAAATCTTCAGAAACGTCAGCTCTGCTGTATTTATATCCTCAGGGCAGGAGTTTATGAATCAGTGTTAAAATTGTGGCTATTTCCTCCTAAAAATTAGCTTTGAATAAATCATTCGTGCACCTTCAATACCCTAAACACACATAGAAAAGCAAGGCTTTGGTCTAATTCCTGGCTTTCTGTCTTTTTGTTCAGCCTGGTTACACACAGTACATGATGACGCACAATTATGGGCAATTAATTCAAATATCCCGGAAACAAGAAATCACATCTGCAGTTAATCATCTTGTGCTTTTTCCAAACCATAAACCATCTTTACAGAAGAAGAGAACAAAGAGATGAGAGACATAATTAAATGTGACATTTTCCATAAATCAGATGATTCCTACAAATGAGCTGATAACATCAGAGAACAGCAAAACTTCCCAAATTGCTTCAGTGTTTATCTGATGCTCATCATCTCTCCCAGGCTCTAGTGGGTGTGACACCTGTTATAGTGACACCATGCTGCAGTCCCTGCTAAGCCAGGAGGTAATTTCACTCTTCTACTCCAAAGCCCATCCGTGGCAAACCCCCCCACCTTGGCCAGAACTGCTTCCCAGGTGAAACTGTACCTACCATAGGCTGAGCTGCAGCCTGTTCCCAGCCCAGCCTGTTACTTCAGGTGTGGGCTCTGAGTGACATTTTGGCCCTTTGGAAGGAAAAGGCAGAGCTTAAAGCCCATGTATGCACTGGGTGAAATTTCCCAGATGAGACCATTCATCACAAACTCTGCCTTAGGACCAAAATGAGCAGAAGTTGAAGCAGTAAAATACAAACTTTTTTTGTTTCAAAGCAAGACATGATTTCACTGAAATGCTCATGGCGTAGAAGGTTAGGAAGTACCATTCAAAAATTAGGCAAATGCTTGTGCTCCATGCAAAACTAAATTCAATTTTAAATTATTTTAAGTTTTTCAGTTCGGCAAATGAAAATATGCCCATTCCAAGGTCTAACTTGGAGGAGTTTTTGTGTTATTATTTTTGCCATTATCACCATCAAAATGAACCAAAGCAAACCATTCAACAGCACAATGTTACTCTAAAACTCTAGCTGGAATTTTACCTCAAAGAACCACTCTCTTTAGATTCAACAAGCTTTAACTGTTTGAAACAACTTCTAGCATAAGAAAAAAATCAAGTTCATGCCTACATGTCAATGTAATATCATTATTCTCAAAATAAATTCAGCATTGTAGTAGAAACAAACAAGACAATTCAAAACAATTCTGTTAAAGAGAGAGGTAGTTTAGGTGTCAAAAGTTAGATTTGGTTTCACTTTGGAAGATACTGATAAAAATAATCTAATGCTTAAAGACAGAATTGTGACAAGAACAAGGTCAAAAAATGTTGTGTGCTTGATATTTGTGCTCTAATTTATTAGGTCACAGCATCTGCGGCACAGAATTGCAGAATGACAGAATTGTTCAGGTTGGAAAAATTAAAAGTCAGCTAAAACCAAACTAGACTTCCCTCACTGCCCAATTTGAGCCAAATTTCAGATGAAAATGAAGAAAAGATAAAGAAGAAAAATGAAGTCAGTTTTTTTGAGTAACCACTGACTTTCATCTCCCAATGCAAGATTCTGTAGGAGAATTTTCATTTTCAAAGATGACTCGCTATTTCCTGAAAATGGTGAGTCTCCAACTGGGCAAGCAGTACCTCCTGTGACTTTAAAAAGTCATATCAGAATTTTGAAAATATTTATGCATATTGAAACAAAAAATTTTATTAAAACTTCTATTTTTAACACAAATAAATACTTTTTTTATCCAATAATATGAGGACTTCAGAAGACTGGTTGTAAACTTTCCTGCAATTTCCAGCCACTCCAACAAAAAACAGCACAAAATAACTTAGAAAGAAAAGAATTAACATTACATTTTAAGGTTTTGAATTCAGCTCTAAATACATGTACTTAATTGTACACTAGGATGCACAGCTACAGATATCAAAATCTCCAGCTGTAGTTGCTTAGCTATTAGTTCATATTCTGTTGTTCAATCTAGATTTCTTTCAATAAACTTTGAGGGTAAAAAAAAAATGTAGGAATGGCTATAGACGAATTTACCAGTGCAAATAGAAAGCTGCGTTCTAGTTGTGGAAAATTCAGAAGAAATGCTGTTCACTCCGTTTCCTGATCTTCCTTTGTCTTATACCTTGAGGAACCACAAAATTACTCTTGAACAATTGTCATGGTTAATAAGATTAATGATTGAATTGAAGAAGACCCATTCATCATTAAATCCATTGGGGGATGTTCAGGAAGTCCTACTTGGGTTATAATTAATGTGCATGGGCCTGAATGGGACCCCAGCCCGTTTAGAGAAGATTTTGCAGTTATGCAAATCATTTTGGCACGTGCTTTAATCTCATTCTGTTCTACACAATCTGTTGAATCGAGTCTTAGCTAACTCTGTCCAAACCTGGTGTGTGTCTCATCTCAGCGACACATCAGATGTGGACATAGTCTGTTCAATGACATCAGGAGGTCTTGGCTAGAGCGGTCAACTGATTGAAAAACACAGTAGCATCACGTAGTTCTGGAAACTGTTTGAGGATTTGTTATGATTTATTTTCGTAAGAGGCTTTTTGATTTCACTGAACCAAGTATTGGCCCTCCTTGGTTGGGGTTTTGGTCCCAAGCCTGTTGTGCTGCACCACTGCACAGCCCAACAAGCAAACTCGATAAAGAAACGCTGTTTGTTATCCTTCATAACATCATGGCTTCTTAACTTGCAAACACCAAAGCACAGACTCACTCTGAATCGGCTTGTACTGTGCCGCTGCTGCCTTCTAGGCTATCTCTGAACCAGAAGGAGATTCATAAACCTGGCATTACTCACTAAATGACCAGCGAGAGAATTTGCTCACTCTGAGCAGCCTTCAGGCAGTGTTCATCAGCTGCACACCAGCCACCAGAAGGGACAGAGAAAGCCAGTCTGATCTTTGCACAAGGTCCAATTCTCACTGGCTTCAGGAGAAACAATTCACACCAGAAGCCTAGGTAAAAAACGTGCATGAAAGTGCAGAATGCATTAAAACCTCACTCAGAGCCTTAATATCCAAGGCAAAGAGTACTACCCTTCTCACGTTCAAATGGGTAAAAAGTGACAAGAGCCTGAACACCGCTGAAGCCAGGAGTACCTGGGGCACCCCCCAGCAGTTAAAGTCTTTCAGAGTCTGCGTTTTCCCATGCTGGCTCTCAGCATTAACACCCCTTCCACGGCAGCTCCCGGACTGTCAATCATCTTCTGCCAGAGGTGCCGCTCCTCCCCTTGAGAGTCCATCCAGTCAACCTCCTTGCCATTGCTTACACCTGACAATTGTAAAAACATGAGGCATTTTGCCATTTTAGGAAGCAGTTCGATAACATCGCTGCTCGTTTACTACAACAGTGTACAAGAGAAATGACAAGCACTTTACACTTCCACCTGTACAGGGAGTTACACTGAAAACAGGCAGCTCCTGGACAGCACCAATTTGTCACTGAACTCCTTCAGGCACATGGGCAGAGGCCCATAAACCTCCCCATGCTGCACTACAAGCAATTTTTTCCCAATACAGGAGGAACAGATTCACACGTCTTCCAGGTGACACCATCATCAGCAGAAAGGCTGCTGCTGGAGAGAAGTAGTTGACTCCTTCTCACTGGGATGCTAAGAAATACTTCTCAAGGTATTCACAGTTGTTTTAGACCATGCCGAAGTACAAATGGGCACACAGTTTTTGTGTCGCACTCAGTAGAACTAAATCATCTATAGATTATCTACATGTTGCCTTTTCCCCATTTTCAAATTCCACGACTTCCCATACATTTTCAAAACACTCAGTAACATTTCTGTCCTTCATACACATGAATCACATAGGATAAGGAAAGAGGAGAGCAGAATAAGAAAAGCAGGATGAGTCAGATGAGACCTTACCATTTCCAGTGCCCAAACGGACACCTCCCAGGAAAATATTGCTGGAAAGTGACTCCTTGTCCCACACAGTCAGTTCCAGGCAGACATTCCGTATGTCCCTTGAACTCAAGCCACTGAAGGAAAAGGTGTGATTCCACTGGGGGTTCACGCTCTTTTTTACTATGGGAGTTTTGTGTTTTGTAGCTTTGCTGTCATCCGGGAGCAGGTATCTGGGAGACAGAAAAAGGAAAATGAATATGGAAATGGGTTGTCACATAACAGTCACAATGAATGACAATCATGTAGGGGCTCAAATGGGATCAGGACCCCATCTCCCCGTGGTATTAAGTTAAGCATGTGAATTGCTTATTTTGCATTTGTGCTCCATTTGTTCTCATTGCTACTGTGTCAGTTACCACAAGTAGAAATTGGAATTGGGTCTCCTTGCCCATGTCTCAGCCACAAACTTTTTGTTTCAGTGAGGCTAAACATAGACAGAGTCATAAAAACTTAGGCTAGAAGGGACCTCTCTGGAGTCATCTTGTCCAGGGTCCCTCTCAAAGCACAAGATCATCCAGAAAGAAATGAAAATTACTTTTTCTACTTGAAATATATGAGCTGAGTGAGTGATAGTTTTAAGCACACCAGAGGGTCAAGATAAATTCTAAGCTCCACCAGGGAATTAAAGACAGGATGTTTCCTGTGGTCCCCATTTATCTAACACCACCCAAGCCATTACTATGAACTAGAACATATCTAGAAATCAGCAAACCTGAAAACTAGTAATCAGAGCAAAAACTGGCAAAGAATGTTTTTAAGGTGTCTATTGCTTACTGAATGTAACATTTATGATACATAATCTACATTTATGAGAAGTCCATTATAATGAAAGATGCAGGATTATGTTCATTTTTTTTCAAACACAAACATTCTGTGTAATTTGAATTTTGAGTGTCCAACATAAAATGCTGGCTACCTAATAAAAACAAGCATATATTGCCATACTATGTAAATTTTTTGTGTACCCACATGCTTATAGACATGTTACACAAATCTTAAATTAGATCCAGTGCAGTCATCTAAAAAAGGGGGAGAAAAAAACCTACAAACCCTTTCACGAAAGTATCAGATGTGCCTCCTGATTTCACTGCTGTTAAATTCTTTGCTTCTTTGATGAGGACTTCTAATATGCCTCCAGATGGCAGATGAGAATCTCCTTTTTTTCCTTTTTTGAAGCCTCTCTTTCCTACGCATAGAACAAAGTTGCAAAATTACAATCAGAAATGATATATACACTGTAAGACTGATTTGGAAATGTAAATTGTCTCGGCTAGATTTTTAGAAGTAATTTATTGCAATGGGATTAAAGCGTTCCTTATTAAGGCAGGGGCAGAAAAGTCACTCTACATTTGATAAAGAACTTCACCAAGGACTAACTAGATTGTCCTTGCAGGACTCAACAACACATCCTATCTGAAGTCCTGTTCCAGTGTAAGTAAAATTTGCATGCCCAGTAAATCCTGCCCTCTTTTCAGAGTCCACTTCCAGTGCTGATGTTAAGGCAGCCCTGGACCACAAAGGAAGCTATAAAACCTCTGTCCCAAAGCTTAAAGTCCAGAAATAAGCCAGCTGTATCCTGCGTGTGGGATGCACTGCTGCCCAGAGACCATGGCAGAGGGCACACTGCTCCCTGACGTGCTGCTGCATTCAAACAGCAGCACAAGGACACGGGCACTTGCTGCTGCTGCAGGTTCTAAGAAGCTTTTATCAGCAGAGGCTGTGCACACTGATTCATCTGAATACATCAGGGAAAGAAAATCAGGAGTGATGTTAAAATGTACTAATTTTAAAAAATGCAGAGAGTGTATCTGGACTGAGCTGATAACAATTAGCTTTTAAGAGAACAAACCTTGAGAAAACCGTACTGCTGGCAGAGGGAATATTATCTGTCATAGGAAAAAAAAAGGAAAAGAAAGAAATCTAATCTATCTAATGCAAATGCTAGCAAACAATACTGTCACTAAGACAGTGATATATGTGTGTCTGGTATAGCCATGTGCACTCAGGTGCTGCCCAGTGATTCCTCTCACTTCAAAGGATTGCTGTTCCTCATGCTACTACAATGCAAAGGCATAGTAACTATTTTCACTTGTTCATTGCTGATGAAAATAGTGGCTCACCCTAAAAAACTCAAATAAGATTTTACAGGACTAAACTGCAGCAGTAATACAGTAACACCGAGCAGAGGAAAAGCAGTGTGAAAAAAGGGTCAAAATGAGAAGGCAGCTTAAGGCAAATTAAGCATGAAGAACTAAGTGAAATCTATTACTTGATCAGGTAAACACTGTATATAACTAGCTGAGAAAAGAACTCTCAGAATACAATGCAGACAGTTTGTTTCTCTGTGGCTGCCCCTGATCATGTTAGCTAATGTCTGGATTTTTTTTTTAAATTAACTCAGAGCCGTGCATCAACCACTGACTGCATATTCCTCTTCCTTTCTCCTTAAGTTCAATGTAAGAGAAAAGGATGGAGCAAAAGAAACATACTCATGGTTCAGAATTCCCACAGATAAACACAACTGTCGAAGCCAGCTTGGATAAGCCCTTGAGCAGCCTGGTCTAGTGGGAGGTGTCCTTGGCCATGGCAGGGGGCTTGGGACTAGATGGGCTTTCAGGTCAATTCCAACCCCTTAACATTCTGTGATTCTATGAACAAGTGTATTTGAGTACGATTTCAATCTTCACCACTACCATTACTTCACCCTAGTGAGGATTTTTGATACATTATCATCTCATCATTAATGTTTGTTTTACCTTGAAACTGCCCCAGAGGAAGCATTAGATTTCTGTCTGGGGGAATATAACGTAAAACCACTGTCAGTTCTCCTTTGTATTGAAGCCCAAAATCTGTCGCAACCTCTACCTGAGGAGAAAACAAACAAACAAACAAACAAACAAACCAGAAATCCAGCCAAGGTTAATCATTCACCTTCTCCTTTTGATTTTAATTCTGTTGAAATATATCAATACATCAGTAAGTGTTTTAAACACTTTTAAACACATCAAGAATTAACAGCCCACTTTCAGATAATTAGACATTCCAAATTGGAGGTAATCACATTTTAGAAAACTTTCTGAGCTAGGGATTGCAAGCTCTCAGAAAAATAAACCCATGTGGCATTAGACACTGTTCAGTGAACACATAGAAGAGAAGGTTATCTAGCATGAGTAAGTGAAGCAAACCAGAAACAAAAAAAACCTTCAAACTTATTTCTGAGCATATAAATGATAACTGATTTAAGCTCATAGCCCTTATTTAAACCCAGTCAGGATTTAAAATGTAATTATTTTCATGTATTTTAGAGGAGTCACTCCTGAGTCACTCTTTGCATAGATGTGTGGGGAATGAAGGTGAGGGTGGGCAGAGTGCAACTTTGAAACAGAAAAACTTCTCAAAAACTGTTACTCCCAGTGTCCTTTTCATTTTCTACACAGCTACTATTTCTGCATTTCTAACTCTTTTTTTTTTTTTTTAATGAATGTTTGTATCTTACCCAGAAGAATGCAATCGGTGCTCTTCAGACCATGCTTGCTAAAGTAACATTAGGCCTTCACTGGCAGGGTGCTGAACTTCCACTCACATTGAAAGCAGTTGGAAACTACATTTTAAAAATATTGAATGCAACACACAGAGATCTAACTTCACTGATGGAGGTGGCACTGCTCAGGTGCTCTCAGCAACCTGGTCCAGTGAAAGGCGTCCCTGCCCGTGACAGGGGGTTAGAACTGGGTGATCTTTAAGGTCCCTTCCAACCAAACCATTCTGTGAGTCTATGATATGATTTCTGTGCATGCTTCAGTGCTTAGGNAGTAGAGCATGTATTTTGTGTGGGTATTAACCAATGGGGAGGTTTTTTGTTAATTCAAACAACAATAATTGATTTTTTCTTCAATATTATCCTTGCTGATCAAAAACCTTAGCAATGTTTAAAGTTTAGAAACATTATTTGTAACAACTTAGGAGGCAGACAAGACTGATTCTGTGCTTGCTTTCTTTGACATAAAAGAAGTAATTTAAAAATCCTTTCAATGGGTTTGGAAATAATCAGATAACACCTTCCAGGTGGACTGGCTGAAATCCTTAGTGCCTCATTAC
>VYZQ01020007.1:59689-74737 GCA_013400655.1 Mystacornis crossleyi
ACTGCAAATACTTAATTGGTTGGTGTTATTAGCTTATTAAAGTTAGAGCTAGTATGATATTAATCTCGTGGTCTCCAGTGTGGGCTATAAAATGCGCATCATCCAATTACTCCTAAAAAGGCAGCTGAGCATGTAATGAACACTGCTTGGTCAGGAATTCAACACACAGATCTCTAGATAAGGTGCTCACACTTGAACACAACACTGGATTTAGCTGGTTCCCCATGCTCCTTGATAAATCTGTACCACACCATGTGAGTTTTGGGGCTTGTCCCTTGTCACTCTCAAAAGCAATACTCAGGTAGAGAAGCAAAATATCCATTCAAGTTTTCACCTGATTTCTCTGTATGTGTAATGAGTTTCCCTGATAAAGGTGGGAGCAAAGCAGTTAAAAGCCTTTTCCCATCCTTTCAGCTGATAAATTCCAGCAATCTACATATCCTTTTGATGTGTGGCATCTCCCATACAACTGCTGTCAGCTCCCATCACCCAGGAATAAGAGACTGAAGGATCTCAGCTGGAAGAAAAGAAGGTTGAGCTCCAGCTTTTCTCAGGCTGCAGGAGCTGTTGTTACCTTCATCAGATACCTTTCTTTTTTGTCTCTTACATGCAAGCATCAAATAAACTAAATTCCAGCAGGAATACAACTTTTATCTCAAACCACTGCATCCGTAATGAATACGGGACAAGACTCTGAAGGACTCCTGTGAGACAAACTACCCTAGATAAATATGGTAACACAAAAGCTGATGAATGCAATCAATTCATTTCATAAGGCAGAGAAAGCAAGGATATGGGTAGAATCAGAGATCTGTGACTCCTGTTATGAATGAATTTTAAGGGGAATTAGCACTGTCACAGACTCCAGAGCAGCTCAATCAAGGTTATGCCACAGGAGACGTCTCCTGTGGTAGCTAAGAAACTAAAGAGTTGCAGAGATACAATTTGAAATTTCATTCAGAGTCAGCAAGAAAGAAATACAAAATAAAATCTCTGATTAAGATGACAAAAATCAAAGAACAAGAAACCTCTCTGGATTTGTCATCTCTGGCAGCTGCCTCAGAGAAATATGTAAGTTGTAACTGTCAATTAGAGTAGAGAACAGATATAAAGAAATATAGTCTGTATTTTTTATTTTGTGCTTTCCTTCTGCAATATTTTCCAGCTTCTTAATAAAGAACAGATCCTTTTTCTTTATTACAATTTAAAAATAAACAACTTATTTTTAAAGTTTTTCTTCCACCAACGTCTGACATACAGGAAGATCTTTTGTTAATTCCTCAAAGATTAACCCAAAGCAATGCTGCAGGCACATTCTCTGACTGCTACTAATATAAGAAAAAGTGGAAATCCCAACACATTTTTTTCCACCAAGACTCAAATTTCAACACTAAAAGAAGGGGAGACATCTGCCATGGCCAATGCTCTTCTGGGAAGAGCAGATGGAAGGGAAGGACTATGACAACAGAAAAACGCAAAAGCTACAAGCACACATTTGGAAACTTTAGAACAAAATGTGATTAGATAAAGAACTATTTAAATAACTTTTTTCTCCCCTCATGCATATTTAATAAGCTTGGATGTTCTTTTATAGCACTGATGCACATCTGCAAATTTCCTGTCTTGGATATGTGCATAAGAGGAGAGAAAAGTTGTGAATTGCTTCAGGAAAAGTAGTCCATAGAGTATACAAAAAAAGGCACGGAGATGTATGGAAGAGTCAAGAGGAAGAAGAGGCAAGCAACACTGCCAAAAGAGAAAGCTGGGTCTTGCTTTGCTAAAACTACAGATAATGGTTAAAAACCAAACCAAACAAAGATTAAAGCTTTTAAAGTATGGAATCTCTCAGCTTCAAAATTAAAACTTATGAAAATATGAATTAACAGAATTGTGGAGCATGTGTAATTTAGTGCCTTAAATTTATTTTCATGCTAAGTTTATTTCATCTGTGAACTCAAACACCCAGCAAATTCACAACAAACTGGAACCATGACTATTCAATGAAATCACTCTCTAGCAAACAGACTCCGAAGATGATGTTGTTTTAAAACTCATTAAATAGCCCTGAAAGAATGTTCTGCCTTACCCATGTTTTATATAGATACACATACAGTCCTGATTTCATTGGTCCAAACAAACAGAATTTCCACCAGATGAACATTTGCATATTTACAACTCACCAATTCCTGATCTAAGGCACTAGGTACAGATTTGCTTCTTATGCTCAGGGTGTCCTCATTTCCTTCAGAGAAAGATTCACTCAAATCGATCTCAGATCGGCTACGGTCTGGAAAACAAAAACAATTTAAATATTTGCTGTACTTTGCACAGAAATATTCCATTTCATCTTCTATACAAGCATTTTCCCAACCCCAAAAGTTTTTTAATTAAAAAAAAATCAAACCAATGTTTTAGTTACCTGTCAAAAGCTATGGCAACTGAACGTCATTATGATAAATGGAGAAATATGCTTTCTGATGCTCTTCAGCCTTCTGGGCAATAATTTTACCCCTATACTATTTATTTATCTGCTGTGATTGTCTTCTGTGGATGATACCATAGATCAAACTTTTGACTTTCTCTGGTTGGCCTGCCAGCCTGGAATGTTGCTAAACTCTCTGTCCAAGTGTTCACAGTGATGATCACATCTACCACCACCTCCCCAGCATCTGCATCAGACTCAAGCAGCTGGGGATACAGATAGACGCAGAAAGTACTTCTGTCATTTTTGGTATTCCTTGTGTAGAAATTAGGAGGAAACAAGTAAGTCTCAAGAGCTCCAGCAGTGTCTCTCAGCCCTACAAGTCTATAAAATCCTAAAAAATCCTACAAAATCCACTCTATAGCATAAGACACAGAAAAATCTTTCTGCAAGGCATCTTAGTCCTCCCCATATAAATCTTGTGTGTGACTGTTTCAATAGAGGGGGAAGAGAGTACTTTTAGATCCTGCAGGTAGCAATCTGAGAGGTTTTTAACTATTCGTCTTCTACTTGGTCTACAGCTGATGTGGCCAGAGAGGTCTCTCTCCTGAGCTTAATGTCCTTTGAGATCTCCCAAGGAGACAATGCAGAGTCTGAGGCCCATTCCCAAGTTGCCTGTAGGCTTGTTCAGCATCCGTCTGCTTTGGCAACATGAGGTCAGTTCTTACCTACCAGGAAAGCCTTTATTTTGTAAGGTGGCAGGAACAGGAGAATTTTTGCTTCCTAAATAAGTAGCCATCTGTAACACCTCTGCCTGGAGTTGCACTGAACAATATTCTCAAGGAAACTCTGGTGCTTTCAAGCTGAAATGTCTGAGGTAAAGAACTCCCTCTTTGGATTAGCTCTGTGGGATACACCACTAGGTTTCTGCTTTGGGCTAAATCCAGCTACAATAAAGTGAGTCCTGCTGGGCTTCAGAGAGAAGCCTGTAAACCCAAACCCACTCCATTAGCCCTGCAGGAATCTGACTGAGTGCCTGGGAAAAGCAGAAGAGTGCAGGATGCTCCTGCCTCCTGTTTCAGAGAGGAAAAAGAGGATCTCCATCCACTACTGCAAAGTGGTTGTGACAGCACCTTCCTGCGTAAGCCCTTTTTACCTACCAGCCCCCAATGAAATGAGGTAAATTACAGATGGATTGACTGGTTCAGTGCATCACATATAAAAATGAAATTACAAGAAGTCTGTAAGGGGCTGGTTCTCTGACCAGTCATTCTTTCCCAAATTTGCTTCTGGGCAAAGTAGGTGTGAAATGTCGTGTCAGCAGCAGAGTAATATTATATACAGGGAGTATTTCTTACAGGGAAGCACACAGAGAATGACTGAACAATGTGCAGTTGTGAATGAATCTTTTAACAATTCTAAGAGCATGTGATTTACCAAACATTAACATCGTACCAATGTTTCTGGGGTTAGAATTACCATTCTCTCACGTAAAACTTGCGAAGTGGTATGAATTTGGCTAGTGAAAGGAAAGCATTTTCAGAATGAATATGAACGAATTTATGAAACTTACATCTGGTCTTTCGACATGTTTTAAAAACAAAAGGAGCAGAGTCGCAAGAATAGGAATAATCCTCTGATAGTAAAGGCTGGCAGAAAGAAGGAAAATACTTAATACTTGCCTGATGACAAAGATACCCTAGAAACTGCAATGGAAGGTGTTCCAGATGGTTTCCTGCCATGCTTCTTTACTAAATCTTCAGGTACACTTTCACTTGCTGGAATAATCATGCCATTTTCCAAGCCAGTGTCCTGCTCAATAAGAAAAATGCACATGCCATAAAGACAAAACCCAAGCTTATTCACTGATAGTTTATAAAAGCATAATTTCTATTAGATTCCAAAACTCCAAAGCTCCTTGAACATCTAGTCTATTACTGAATATATTTAGATTCCAGTCCAATCTGCTTTTCTTAGCACTGATCACACATAAAATTTGCACAAAGTTGCAATTCTTGCTTACATTCCAAGTTTGCAGCTGAAGAATCAGAGCAAAGTATCAGGGAAGAGAAACACTCAAATTTATTAGAAGCTCACTCAGCTCAGAAATCAGAAAAAAAAAAAAAGAAAGAGAAGACAAAACCTATGGTTTTTGTACTAGCATAATGATTTCAGCCAGGGCAAAACCAAATGCACTCGAAGTAATTAAATTATGCCAGTATAACCCCTTAAATAAAGCCTCTATACTTGATACCATTATGACCTTTTGCCTGCCTGTAAAAGAAAAGCTAATAACATAACTCCATTTAAATTAAATGGATTTTTCAAACAAATCTAATGCTCTTTAAAACAAGTCAATCTATGTGCCAACAAGAAGTGAAACAAGTGAAACAACTCTTCATTTATTTACAGCTTCCAAAACTGCCCTTTATATACACTAACTTATTTTTTATTAGGAAAGACAACATATTAGACCAAGTGTCTGGAAATTAGAAAGAAAACTGATGCATTCAATAGGGCTCTGATCAAAACACTCATCTAACTTTTTTCCAAACATTAATGGTAAATACTTCCCAAGAGACCTAACAGCATGTGAGAGGAATTATTTGGATAACATGTTTATCACACATTTTGTGTTATGCAATAATTTATGCAGAGCCCAGTGTCCAAATCCAGAAAAAACTAAAATCAGTTTGGCCTGATTTCCTGCAAGTGCTGAACTTGCAAAGTTCCCCTTAATAGTCAGTGGGAGAATGCTGGATTGTGCATACTTGAAAGTCACATCCTTATTTCACAGCACTTACTCAAGGCTCTAAAGAGCCAGAAAATGCTCATTCTCATCCCTTGTGCCTCCCAGTTCAGAATCTGTAACTCATTATCTAATGCTGGACATCGACAGCAATTTTTAGACAACAGAGAAACGCCTGCCAAACCCAAAACTACATCACTGATAAGAGCACGACAAACTCTGCTCTGGCAGAGATCTCCCCAGGCCCCAGCAGAACTGAGGGAGAAATTAGATTTTCTCTGTCAGGCTTGTCCTTGCTGCGTTACAGATCCATCTAACAGGGCAGATAGCAGCCCAGCCACCTTGTTTGGTGTCAGCTGTCCCTGGAGCCAGCCGCCAGGCCTGTCCTTACCCTGCTGGAATCCACGGTCATGCTGCGCGCGCCGAGCGCCGGAGAGCGCGGCAGGGAAGGCTTGGAAGAGCTGCCTCTGCCCGCAGGGCCCAGGGCCCCTCTTGGATGTCCTGCAGCAGCCCCTGCACCGCTGCTGGCCAGGGAAAGCGTGCTCCCTCTGCAGCGGAGAGAGGAGGAGGGAAGGGTTATTGCTCTGAGCAAACCAAGGCAGCTCGTTTAGCAAACCGCTGCGAGAAATGTGCTGTGCTAACAGGTTATGAGAATAACAGTGCCCTGATGGACTGTGGGGTCAGCTGGAAATGAAAATCACAGGCAAAGATAAATTACGATTACTTTACACATACAAGGCATACAAGAATTGTCAGCACTTCTACCAGAACTGCAGATGGCCCAAGTGGGCAGCTCTTGTCCAGGCTGCAGAAGCTGCATTTTCCGTGTTCAATCCACCCTGTGTTCACATCCAGCAGGAGGTGGGACAGCTCGTGCAACCCTTCCTACCAGGCTGCTCCACTGGTGTAAAGGGAAACTACATGACAGTTCTGGACACTTCTACAGCCAATTTAATGCCAGTGCTATCTCCAGAAACTCTAAAATCTTTGTGTATCTGTCTCCAGCATCTCCAGAAAAACACCAACTTCTTCACTGTTTATGTTGCAATTAAGACTCTTGACCCAAATTGAATCTTTCAAGCAGTGTGGAAAGCTAGGAAGGTTGGACAGGTCTTCTTGAAGGTTTTACATTAATAAAAGCGACAAAAAAATCATCTGTGACCAGCACACCAGACCCTAATTGCTGTCTAACATCACAACAGGTGAAAATCTTTTCATGGGACATTTTCTATTAGAAACTACTGGTAAGCATGTGAACATTGAAGGTTATAAAGACATGTTGCACGTTTTTAACCTTTTTAAACAATGAAAATTATTTTAAAATGTGTCCTTAGGTTTTATTTCAGTCTGCCATTAGAGAGAGATTTGACACATTTTATACATGTTGAGTAGACAACAACAGAAAAATGGTAGTGTGACTGCGCCAGGCTTCTCCTCGTGGGAGACAAGACGTACTGACACCAGTCCCCAGCTGAACACAAAATAAGATGAGCGGAGATAATTTTTAGGTTTGTTGGGTGGGTTTTGGTTTTTTTTGTTTGTTTTATGAACATAAGCTCTGCTTCTCAGACAGCATTAATGCTGAGTATCCAAAGAGACAAAGCAGCCCAGGGCACCGGCACAGGCTCCCAGGTTGGTCCCAGCAGGAGCTGTCCCAGATCCCTGCTCACCTCTCGGAGCATGGAGCTGTCTTGCCACCATGCAGACTTGGGCTTTCAGCCTCTGAGCCTGTGTTCCTTGCACCTTCGTCTTTTCCATAGGTAATTTCTCCTTTGGTAACTGCCCTGATAACCTTCCTGTTGAAAACAGGGAATAAAAGATTTTTAAAGTTGTAACATGCCCAATCCATTAATTTCATCTGGCTAACCTATGGATAACTCTGGTTATAAGGGTCAACAGAGCACTAAATCTGATTATGAAACTGGTTCCTGGGGGGAAAACATCATATTTACTACAAACTGCATTTTAAGACACCAAGGCATTAAAATATTCCTTCTATTTGAGCTTAGAACCAGAAGTACCTTTTGTGAAAATTCATCTCTATGTTTTTAGTTCATAGTTAGCCAAGTATTTTGACTTAGTATGTGTATTTTCCCCTGGAAAATTATGCTATATGTATTTTCTCTTATAGATATTTCTAGAATTATATGCATCGAATGCCCCAAACATGCCATTTCTAAAAAACATAGCATCACTTCCTTACCCTGCAAAACATGGCCTAATGGAAAAAAATGAATGAAATGAAATTTTGAAAAGTAATAGTATTCCTCAGGACCTTACAAACCACAATAGACTGATAGGTTATCCCATTACACTCTCAGTAGCAGCTGGCCCCAAAAGAGCCTTGCTAAAACAGATCCACTCATGAGATACCGGAATGTGGAACCTGAGGGAGGGAGAAGCAAGCAAGAAAGAGGAACGATAATGAAATATTTGTAAAAGAGGCCACCATATATACTAAGAAAAGCAAGCCAAATTCTTGTAGGATTAAATTTCTGTTGTGGAGAATGTCACCACCGAAAACATTTCTGTCCACAAACGGAAAAAGCACCACTAAAATAAATAACAATTATAAAACCAATTGTTTTGTTGTAAGGGGAAATGACTAGTTGGTTTGCTTAAAGGATTTAAATGGAAAGTGGAAAAGTAAACTTTAATGCTTTTACTGTAACTCTTACTTTATCTACCACTTAGCATGACTCGGAGCAAAATTTAGGTCTGTTATAGGAGATTCCCTATGCCGGTTCTTTCTTCACCATAATTTGAGAGGCCAGAGGCATTCTGATGCTTTTTTCCCTCTATTAAAGACAGATAAATCACTGGTGTTAATTTCTGGAGTCGCTGAAGCAGAGAATTCCATACTCATCTCTCCTTAGAAGTAAAAAAGCCATGGAAAGCATCCACCTGCCCTATCTTTAGGATCCCTAATAAAAATGTATTCTTCCCTTCAACAGAAACAAAGTTTTCCAGCTACCATGGAGGCTCCAACCATGACATGAACTTCCATTCAGGTTTTCTTCCCATTCACCCAAAACCTCAAGTTAGGTCCGGACACCCCTCGTGTAGCCACAGAGTCAGTGAATCTGCTCGTGTCCCCCGAGAGTGAGTGCCTCTCAAAGGGCTCGGCCAAACTGGGGTTCAACCCTGCAAGACGACCACCAGCAGCAGCAGCTCTGGTTATTCACTGTCTCACACACACCCTTAGGCTGCCCTTGGACAGCTGAAAGCTTTGTCTTGTGAGCCAAACTGACCAATATACATAAAAAACAGGTCCTACAATTATTATTTTTGCATTTGCTTCTTCAGCAAGCCTGCCTTTAAGGACACTGTTACTTCTGAGTAGAAACAAGAAAAATCCAGGAGTACAATTGACTTTTTCTGCTACCTTAATAGATGAAGAATAATTACTGCTGTATTTCCTAGGAAACAGCAGTCTAATTATAGTAAGTATGCCTTTAAATGAGGGTTGTTTCTAATCCCGGGAAGTTTGAGGCTGATGTGGAAGACTGGAAAAACTCAGAAGAAAATCTATCCAACCATATACAGCTGTTTTCAAATAATAAGTTAAAAAAAAAAAAAAACAGAAACCAAAATAAAAATCAGCAACAACAAAACCAAAAGATTTACCCAATCTTTCTAGGTCTGCTAAAGACAGATTTGTGCCCATTTGAGGAGGAGGCTGGTACATCTGGCTTTTTTTCTTCATTTTCTTGGGGTTGATCTTTGAATGTTCTTTCTTTGTCTGCATTGGAAACTGTGTCTGCAGTGGAGGGGGAAAGAAAATAAAAAGTGAACTTCTGCACAAAAACCACAGCACACGTCCAATAACCTACAAAAACGATAACGAAAAAACCTTGTGGGATCCTTTTCATAAAATAAAACTTTAGCTTGAGATGTTCCTCATTATCAGCTCTTGTCTTGATCTAAACTTCCAAATTTATCAGTGACAATATTTAATAACCAAAGGACCTGAAATTTAATTCTGAGATGTACAGTATCTTCTGTGTTGAATGAAAGAATGATTTAATAATTAAAATGTTTGCTCAACTAGGAGCAAGGTATAGGAAAAATGGCTTAAAAATATTTTTCAATATATCTATCACATAACAAATCAATAAATACCCAATCTGACCACTGACATTGTATCAAGAACTTACGCAGTTGCCAGTTTTACAGTTTCTGAAGCACAGTGATATTGGCAAGGTCTGTATTTTCCAAGGATCAGATTTGCACCCTGTATTTTTGCCAGTGGCAGTAAACCAGTCCCTCTCCTTCCAAACTAGGGGATAAAACTAGGGATAAATGCTACATCCGAAATAAACTACCTAACTAACAGCTTCTGGGTGCAGAGTGAAGAAGTTAGGTGTGTACAAAGCACCAGCATTCAGGTAAAACCCTCTTCTTACACCAGTGGTCCTGTGGTACCCCTCAAGGTACCAGAGCAGCTCACACACACAGTGCTGTGCTTGGCCAAGACAGACAGACATTTACTGTACCTAAAAATGCAGGTGCATCTTGTTAGAGATACCTGGGCAAAAGGAAAATTTGAGTACCAGGTAGCCTGGATACAGCCCATGCTCCGGCAGTCAGCACAGGAGCTCCCATTTACCTTTCTTCTTCAGAGTTGAAAAAGAAAATTTGAGTGATTTTCACACACCACTAGTACAAATAAGAGAGCCAAAGGCAAAAAATGACAGGGTTGAGATCTCTCCACACAGCCAAACTTCCTGGCAGGCCCTGGGAATGGAGTTTCAGTGTCTCTGCTGCTGGGCTTTGCAGCTTGGACAGTGAGTTTTTCAGCAGCTCCCTATCTTCACAGAGATACTCCTTTTATATAGGCTTTACCTTTCCTGAATATTAATCATTCACAAATCACTGTATAGTAAGGCACTAATAAAAAATTAAGATTAAAATACTGGTTATACTTACAGTTTCCACAGTTAGGAATAAAATACAAGTCAAACACTCAAAAAACAAGGTTTGGAACACATTAAGCACAAGCAAATCTCTATCTTGAGGTCCCTACCTGGGAATTTGTGTAGAATAGACTGTCTGACAACATCTGTTCCGAGATTTGATTGTTTGAAGCGCTTTGCTCTCTCTTCAAAAAACCATTCTCCTGTCACTATCCGTAGCTCTCTGTTTGAGGAAAATTAAAAAAGCCAGAGACACATACGCATTAATAAGCTTGACCAACCAAAGCTACTGCAGTTCATCAATCAACTGCCACACTCACAAATTCTAGACAATATTTGCACAGTTCAAAATAAAGTGTAAAGTGACTGATTGTAGGGCTTGGGATAATACGACACATAGCAGAAAAATATCACCTTACTTTGTGAATGCAAAGGAATTTTTAGTAGATGGAGATTTACTTGGCAAAAAAGCGTTTCAATCATGTTTACAAGATTTCTGTAAAAAACACATAACATACTGTCATCCTAGTCTTTTGTGAACTACTCAGTGTCACAATTACTCAGTATTTCAATATCTCCAAAATGACCAGAAACATAGAAACAGCAACAGTGGATAAAGGGAGAAACCCCCCCACCAAAGCTTCTGCCAGATGAGTCAGCAGTTCATGGACCCTATGTGGTTATAGACAGCTTGCTGCAAGTCCATATATATTTTTCATTTCTAGTTTTTATATGATTCATTTCTAGTTTTATATATTTATAGTTTCTTCATATAGCAGCGCTGCTATGAATTAGCTCTGTGTCAGAGGTTCAGAGCAATGAAAATTTGTCTTTGCTGCTGTTCTGGATAATGATGCTTTTTCTGGCTTCAAATTCTTTTACCTATGCTAGCAGTTAAGAAAACCTGTAGTGGCATTGCTGGGGGTTTTTTTGCTGGGTATATTTTTATGCTGGTTGTTAGCCTTTTCCTGAATTAGCTCCATTATGGCAGAGCATCACCATTTCCACTGCCTCACTACAAACAACTGATGGCAAAAAGCTACTACTGATGAATACTCTAATAAAAAGCAAATAAACAAGCTAATAAACCCCAAACATTAAAAACTGATTTAGCTCCAGACATGTTCCTGCTTACTGTTCAATAAGAAAACATACTTTCAAACCCCTACCGGAAAAGAAATCATCCAGTCTCTTGGGCACGAAAATTACTACAGATGGATTTAGAGCACTGATCAATATCTTCACTTTTAAATTATTTCTGAGTCATGCCTGAATGAAGTTTTACTTGAGAAAATATTAAAAATTACAAAATAGCATCCTAACACTGGTGAAAATTATCAGTTCGTCCTAACCTGTTAATGAATCATGCATCTTTGCATGACTCACTAAAAAAAAAATTTGAAAAATCAAAATCCCAAACCCATGTCCACAAGCATAGAAATAGATTATTGCCTTATCTTGTTGTTGCAGACTCCTAGTGACAAAACTCTCCATAATTCATCATCAGGATCACTCAGTCATTATGAAAGGTATTAAATAAAATCTTATGCTTCTACCAGGAATTTTTAAATTACTTCTCTTAGCTTCAAACACTGAAAAGGATTCACTTCCTCAGAAACTATGCCTGGCCTGGCTGGTGTGAAAAATGTTTTTTCTCTGAATGTGTATTTTCACAATTCCCTTACATCATACACTTCTCTGTGCAGTTATTTTATACCAAGATTTATGGCATGTTTAATGTTTTATATCAAACATTAAACCTTCCAGACCTTTCACTACACCATCAAATTCCACTGAATGACATATCACATTGCAGTATGATCTACATAGTTTATTCATTTTTTTCCCTCAGTTACTACCGAGTTTGACCATAAAATTGCACAAGTGCTGTTTTCCCCTTGGACAGAGATTTCGTGCATCCCTAGTGTCTTACCAGAAGTACTTCACTTGATCAGTGTCAGACAGAGCACTGCTCCCATCCTTATCCAGTGAAACACCTTCACCCTTCTCCAAGCTCTGACAACCCGAAGGATGTGTGAGCTTCACCCAGGGTTTCAGCAGAGCTGGAGCTGCCCCACACAAAGCTCCAGGCTTTTACAACCACACCTTGCAATTACTTCCACACACAGCCCTCATAGTGACACCCCCATGGGTTTCTGTGGTTTATGGAGGGGCAGCTCTTTGCCACAGGGCCCCTGGAGAGCCATCCCCTACATTTTCTAGCCAGATGTTAACAGTGATGAGCGAGAGAAATCCTCTTTGGTGCCTCCTGCATCACAGGCAACCATGGGTCTTCAGCCTGGGTGGAATGGTGGCCGAGATCAATGTGTGTCTGCTTGTTTTAACATATATAAATTTACAATCTGGTGTGGAGGTTTGACCCTGCAATGGAAGGACCGAGGGCTCAGGGGGAGTCATGGGGGCTGGAAAGACTGAAGGAGCTGCAGACAAGGGAAGGCTGGTCGGGACAGCTGTGGAAGGAGGCTGGGAAGGAAACAGATGGAGGACTTCTGGGCTGTGCAAGGGAGGTTCAGCAGTGGTGTTGCTGGTGGAGGGAGGTCCTTCCTCAGCATCCAGCCCTGGGAGAGGGTCTTCCACTCCTCCATTCCACTCTGGTATGGGTTGCCTGCAACTTTAGAGCTCACCATCAGCCTCCCTCTCTGTGTCCCCCCACCATTCCCATGCCACGTGAACAACCTCTGCTACTCTTCCATCTGGTACTAACGCAGCCTACAAGATGGGAAAGGCTGGCACCAGGCTGGGACTGAGGAAGGAGAGCTGTGCAGAAGGACTTTCCCTTCCTCTTGGCATCCCTGTGCTGACCCAATACTCATCTTCCTCACTCATCAGCTATGCAGAGGAGGGATAGATCAGTTTATTGGGCAGCAACAGCTGATCCCTTTATCTTCTGGCGAAGGATAACTAAGCAATGTACTACTCTTAGTAATCTCTCTCTGCCAGCTGTAACCTACCACAATCGAACAGCCCCAAATTACACAGCTTGTGCCCTCTTGCTTAGCCAAGGAAGTTCCAGGACATTGTTGGCAAACACAAATTGGGCCCCAAGGAAAGAGGAGGGTGCAAATCCCTTTCTCAGGGTTGAGCAGGCAAAGGAACGTGACAGTCACTACACTGACAGAGCTGAACCGTGTGCCCATTCCGGAAATGACGGCAAAGTGTCCACCTTCTTCATTAGACTGATGTTATTAAGATCCACATTATCAATGAGGTGCCAATTCCTCGGCAGGGCTTCTTTGGAGAGGCTCACACGCAGTCTGCTCTGATTTCACCAGGAGAATGAGGTCTGAGGTAAAATACAGACAACTCCCTCAACTGAGGTAAAACATGGCAAACAGAGGGAGGATTGCCTTGCTTCAGCCAGGTGCTTAACCCCTCTGGCCAGCCCTGTTTATCCACAGTGAAAGGGGAAAAGCAACAGGCATTGATATCCAGCCATTGCAAATGTTACATGAAACAAGAGGCCTCAACCCTCACTTCAGACCTTCATCCTTATTTTCATCAGTGTTACTGCCTGTCTTGAGATCCTGACTTCAGCTGGCAGACCCTTTTATGCAAAAATGGCCTTACCTGCTGAATCATTTCTACAAAAATATCACTTTCTAGTGAAATAAGGGAAAAAGCCCCAAGCTTTGCAGCTTTGAATTTCTAGTGCACTACTGTTGGGTGTATTTTTCATATATACCAAACAACTCACACAAAGACTAGTGTTCATGTTATCTTAATCAGTCATGCATGTCAGCAGTACCTATTAAAAGAATTTTTGTTCTATACATAAATAGAAATTACTTCAGAACAAATGAATGCCTAAGTGTCTGACTTGAAGTTTGAATTTCACCATTGCATTTGACATTCTGAATCAAAAAATGAAGAGCAAGACCTAAACAGCCTTTTAATAATAATGTTATTTTCATGCAATTATGACAAAGGGAGTTCTCTCCTACTGAGATAGAAGAAAGATGCACTATTTCAGATACAGGATTTAAATTAATCCTTTCTGTCAAAATAACTGTTTCAGGTGAAAAGAAATAAGGGCTTTGCTCAACAGTACATTGAATCAGTGCTTGCGGTTTGTTTTTTGTTGTTTTGTTGTTTGCAAAATGGGCCAAGGTCCATACTGACTGCAGATCAGGATATGTGCATGCATTTTTTAACGTTCTCAGTTTGATGTAGCTCATAATGTCGATATGTATAATTTCTACCAGAACAGGATTTATACTGGCCTTCCAAGGTGTTCAACAGGTGCTGAAGTCAGTGGCTTTAAAAAGAAGGAAAACAGTGTTAAAAATTGTAATAACAGCAATTTTTGCATGATTGCTCTTTCCTACGCACAGAAGAGCTAGGAAAATTCACATTCAAGCTGTCAAGTTTAGTACCGAATACTTTAGGTATCTGTTAATGTCCTTCTATGTTAATTACTGATCCACCTACTCACACCACCGTGTGAGGAAACAGGTTGCACTTCCATGATTCTTCCCCCTCTGTGATCTCCTACTGAACAAATTAACTTTAATGATGTGCTGCTCAGTTTAAAAACAGAGTGTAACCTGTGGCCCGCCTCTGGCAAAAAACTCAGACTTTCCACTCTCATTTTGCAAGGCACTTCATGGTTAAATGCCCAATTAATAACAAAAAGAATTCATTTAAGATGGAAACCCCCAGTTTTTACTTTCTATTATTTCTTTTGGGTGAAGCCCCACTTTGGTAAAACAGTTTCATCTCCATTTGGTCATCCTGTCTAAGTCACATCCACAGCAGAGGCAAGAGATTCAGCCTACCTTCCTTTCCATCCCCTGTTCCTCAAGTTATTTTACTTCCTCCTCAGGAAGAAAATGTGGGAAAAAAATGGCAAAACCACAGGCTGGATAAAATGCAGGCCATGTTTGAATATGCCAAAGCATATACCCTCATCTTTGTACGTATTCAATTCCACAGAGTATTTA
>VYZQ01020008.1:0-28135 GCA_013400655.1 Mystacornis crossleyi
TGCTGGACAGCAGCTCCTGCTCTGTGTGCCCAGGAGGGTGCTCAGGGATGTTCCCTGGGAAGGTACCTGGGAATGCTCGATGCTCTTCCTGTGTGCCTGTGTGGGCACTCTGGGATGCTGGACAGCAGCTCCAGCTCTTTGTGCCTCGGTGGGCACCTGGCATCTGCAGGAAGGTGGGGAGCCCAGGGTGGGGATGGCTTCATCCTCTCCCAGCAAAGGTAGAAAACTTTGATTCCTTGTGTATCCCTCCTGGACTGCAGCGGGGACCTGCAGCTGAAACACCCACTGGCAGCTCCCTGTGCTCGGTGTCCCTCCTCCAGTGGGGTGTCACAGCTTCTGTGTTTCCTACGCCTCAGTTTATTTTTTCCCTCTTGCGTTGGAGACAAGAAGGATGCTTCTCCCACTACCCCCCAGTTATGTTACTATAAAATTACTCAGCAAAGCCCAGTGGTGGCAGGAAATGACAAATGTAACTGCCACCAGTGCATTATAAATTGCTGTGCCTCCCCTTTCCTGAAGAAGCATCCTGCCCTTTCCTTAACCTTGGATACAACTGATGCTTTGTGGCTCCCCCCCCCCCCCCTCTAATTCTCTTAGAGTTACTCTGGCAAACAGTGTAGCCTATCATTGACTTTAGCCTTGCACAGCGAGGTCTCTCTCAGGTATGGATCTTGATTCAGTCAGCAGCCATGTGTTCCCTACAGAAGCTGCTCCACCACGGTGTAGCCTGCTCCGAGTGCAATTCAGGGAATGAGGCAGTTTGCTTCCAAGCTAATTTAGCTGGGCTCTGTCTATGTGTGAGCAGATTTATACAGAGGAGAGAGCAGGGAAGAGGCAGACAAATTTTCACTACTGCTCTTACCCTGTAGTGGCTTACATAAGAACAGTTTACTACATACTTCTCATAAATGGCTTTAATGGATGCTCTTTGACGGTGTCTGCAATGCTTCATGGTGCTTTGTGTTGGTGGTTGTCACAAAACAGGCTCCTGTGTCTGCATTCCTGGTGACCCCTGTGGCCCCTGTGTGTGGCTGATTGATGACTGTCCCCTGCTCTTCCCTCTCCTCAGCAGTTCAGTGGCCCTTCTTTTGTCTTCTTTCTTAACTTTTCCTGACGTCATCTCATAACTTGGACTTCTCCTCTTTAGGGTAGGAGTGTTGAGTCTTGAAGAATGCCTGGACGGGGCGCTCAGTGCTGTGGGCTGGGTGACAAGGTGGTGGAGTCACAGTCACAGGCTGGACTCAATTATCTTGGAGGCCTTTTCCAACCTTAATCATTCTGAGTTTCTATTAAAACATTAAAATAAGAAAAAGCACTCAGTTCCCTATGGGCTGATTGTATTTATTGTTGTTCCTAGAAATGCTTGAGCAGGGTTTTGCCACCCTCATTTTGGTCACCAACTCCTGTTTCTGCAGAGTGGGTGGGGAGGCTGAAGGGTCACCTGGGGAGCGTGGGTGTGACTGGAGCTTACTGATGCTGCTGTTCAGAAGTGCCATTCCCTGCTCTGAGTTGGCCCATGGGGTCTGGAGCAGCGCTGTGTGGGTGCAGAGAGTGTGCCCAGTGTGAGGCTCCATCATCAGGGCTTGGCATCTAAAAATGGGGTCGTCTCTGTGGAAAAGCCGATGAGCAAAGTCTGGTTCTGCACCTCCCTTTGCATTAACTTGCCTCCTGCTAGGCTTGAGATGCCTGGAGTATCAGCCCAGAGATTTGGTAATCAAGTATTGGGGGGGGCCTGGTTTGCTATTTATATTGTTTCTGTTCCCCAGCTAATCCAGTGGGCAAAGAGTCATATCTTCTGCCAGGCAAGTGGAGGGAGCCCGATCTCAGTGAGATGGTGTGGTGAGGATGAGACAGGTTGGTGGGCTCTCTGGGACAGGGATGGGGCAGATGTAGACCTGACAGTGGAGCTGCTTCCCTTCCCCTCCCCTCCACTCCCATCCACAGCTGTGTGTGGTCCGGGGTCTGGGCTAGGTCTCTGGGGGTCAGGGCTGTTTGGGGAGGATGTAGGAAAGAGGAAAACCTTCTGGTAGGAATTTCTTCCCCTCCTTGTGTTACTATGTGTTACTCCAGCTTTCCAAGATGTAGGATTTTATAGTTGGGAAGAGAAGGTGGGAGAGCCCAGCTCGGGGTGGGGTTGTACTGGTGATGTGGATGCTGAGCTGCTAGTCTGCAAGCACTATAACCCCCATAAGGGCTGTAGGCACAAAATGCCCAGGAAAAAGGGTCAGTCCTGAGGCCATCACTTCCCTCCCCAAAGGCGAGGTTGAACATGGCTTGTCCAGCATGGCGGGGTGTGGACTTGACAGGGATTTTGCTTCATCTCGGGTATCTTCTGGGCTGAATATCCCAGTAAAAGCTGGGAATGTGTAGCTGTGCTCAGGGAGCTGCTGCTTTCCAAGAGTACCTGCGTTGACCAGCTAGTGGCAACAGAAGATTAACTATGGAGGGAGAGAGGAGCTGCTTGCTGTAGCTGAGCTGCCATGGGAGGAGGCTGGTGGCTGGGGATCCCCCTGCTCCCCCTTCTTCCCAGCTGATTTTCCATGATGCCTGAGTGCCAGAGGCTTTTGTTGCTCTTTTTTAGGAAGAAATAATGAGCTTTTATTCAGAATTATGCAGAGAGCTTGCATTCCTCTGTGGGGAATGGGGTGGTGAGTGACTTCCAAGTGCCACCACACAGATGGATGTTACCTCCAAAACTTGCTGCCTGTTCCCTCTTAAACCCTCAAAGTATGAACCTCAGCTGTGTGATGGACGAGCCTTTGTGCTGTCCCTGTGACACCGTGCTGATATGCGGTGTTGGCTGGCTGTGAAACAGGGCTCAGGCATGGGACTGGCTGGGACAAGGGAGGACAGATTAATGCCGTGTGCGGGAATGATGAGGTATTGATCTTATGCTTTTTTGACATATGTTTGCAAGTGCAGGTGGCTCGAGAAAAACCTGCCATCACACCAAAATGCCATGTAGAGTGTGGGTTGGAGCTGGGGTTGGAGCTGAAAGAAAAGAAGATGCCTCGATTGATGCCTTTCTTCATCTGTAATGTCCACAGTATGGCCTGTGCCCGAGTGTCCTCCCCCTGTAGCAACCATTTGAAATGGGGAATGATGAACCTTGCCTGTGTTCCCATGCTGCTCCCCAGTCCTGCCCCATCACTGCCTGTGGGGTGCGGGATGGCATCGAGCACAGATGGTTCTTGTGCATAACTAGCTTAAGAAATGGGGCCGCTTAAAAGAATTGAATGCTTGTGCTGCTGCTCGGGTCTCAGCTAATGCAGTTAAGGTTTCCAGTGTCCAGACAGTATGGAGACACTTAATGGTATTGAAGAAGCAGAATGGCATGCAGAGGGGATGATCAGTGATCTTGGCTGCCTGCATCTGCACTGGCTGGGCGAGGCTTTCTGGTGGTCTCCTGGGAAGGAGGAAAGTGGGGAAGAAAATTGCAGAGTAAATGTTTTGGGCCATTGTTCCCTTTGGGTGCCTTCCCTGTTTGCCCTGCAGGAAGCAGTGCTCTTGAGTGCTTCCAGTATTCTGCTGCAGGTCAGGGGGGAAGAAGGGATTCCTTGCAGGGCTGTGACTGCCTGCAAGAAGATGGGGCAGACAAGATTTGGAGCCAGAGCTCTGCCTGTGGGTGGAGGTGGCTGGTGGGGGCGGGAGCAGAAGCACCAGTTCCCTCTATTTCACATCATCTGTCCCCCACCAGTTCTGCACTCCTTTCTCTGTGCGTCCACTTCTCCTGTCTTAGTGCAAGACAAAGTCTGTAGGAAACCTCGACTGGCTATGAAAGCAGCAGCAAAAGGGGAGAAATTTTCCATTAGCAGCATCAGCAGTATAAGAGATTTTTTTCCCAGTCACCTGGTAACTGCTGTATTTAGGAAGATTACTGAGCTGATAGTGCTGCTCCCAGGCATATGCATGGGAGTGATCCTGTTAGGAGAGGGAGGCAAGGGCCAGCATGGATGGCCACACACGGGGAGATGGGTTGGGAAAGGTCAGCTGTGTAGGGAGAGAGGACCCTGGGGCCAGACACCTCCCGTGCTCCATCATCTGCTCCTCCAGAGCATGGGAATGACACAGACATGGCACTGCCAGCAGCACTCAGGGGTGCAGTGGGGGCAGAGAGCGGGGCTCCCCAGGGCTGGGCGCTTGCACATCCTCGAGTGGAGGAGGGAAGGTCTGGCTCCAGCCTGATTTGGGGCCAGGCTGGGTGTTTTGGTGCATGATGCCTTTCTTTCTGTGGGATGGGATGTGCCTGTGGAGGGGCACTGCCCTGCCTCTGCTCTGGACTCACGACAGAGGTGAGCCCACCCTCCCACAGCCCCAGGGCTGTGTGACTGGGGTGCAGGTTCTAGGGACCCCAGCTTCCCTCCCAGCCATGACCATGCTCACCAGAGCTCAGCAGTGCTGGTGCCTCTGAGGCTTTGATTATTTTTCCTTTTTTCCCTCCCTTTTCTTTCTGTAGGGCAGCGGGATGGCCTCGCCTGTGGCTGGATCCTTGCCCTGGCTGTGCTGTGTGAGCTGGGCTCCCTGGCCAGCCCCAGGACTCCTGGCTGCTGAGGCATTCACCTAACACGAGCTGGCATTACCGAGTGTGCCTGCGGCTGCGCGGCCACAGCTGTGTCTGTCCCGAGGACATTCACAACCCGGATCCTTCCCTTGCCGCTCCCTATGGCTCTACAGCAACCAGCGTTCCAGGGAGCACAGCACATCCCTAAACTGTGGGATCAAGTGACACAATATAGGAGTTGGCAACAGCATAGGAATTTTTTTGTTACCTCTAGCCAACTGCTCAGTAACACCAGCTTTCCGATGCAGTGCTCCCGTGCTGGGACGGGAAACGCAGGGTGGTCTGTGTGTGTGAGCAGGGAAGCGGGGCTGCAGCAGAGCGTGTTCCCTGCAGCCATGGACCAGGCTCTGCTGCTCATCCACCCTGGACAGAAAAGCCTCTCCCTCAGCCCACTCTTGCTGTGGATGTTGTTTTTGCTACTAGGGGGCCTGATGAGGTAAAAGTTAGTGGCACTGACCTGATGAATTCCTCGTGCAGGTGCACCCAGAACAGGGTCTGCTCTTCTAGGCAGTTTCCCGCTCAGATGGGCTTCCTGGGATGATAGGGCTCCCACGGCAGGTGCTGCCAGTTGTTCCCACCTCACTCTGTTACTCAGCCCTGCCTTGTCCAGGCTGCTCCGTGGGGTGGAGTCTGATGGAAACCCTTCACATTGGCTTGCTGGGCCTGAGCAGTCACCAGTGTGGTGGGTTCAGCTTGGGTGGGGGCATTGGAGAGCTTTGGGGCTTATTGGGACATCCTGATATGTCCCTTTTCCTTCTACCCCCATCACACTTCTTTCTTGTCCTTTGAACCATTCATGTGTTTAAATTAGAGGGGTTTAAACTCTTTTTTCCTGCACTGCCCAGGGAATTCCTCCCAGCTTTCTTGGTGGAATCATGCTCCTTGTTTCTCTACCTGTAATATCCTGGGAAATCTGGCCAGAGAGAGGTGCCCAGGCAGAGCAATGTGTTGGGCAGGTTATCCAAAAGGATCTGTATTCCCCACCCTCCCTTCCATGCCATCGAAATTGGGCAGCCCATGGTCAAGCTGTGTCCCCAGCAAACACTTCCCATTATCTTCAGTCTGGAGCAGATGTTCAGGGTGGGCAGCTTGGGGTCTTCAAGGGGATACCAGTGCTGAGCACCACTAATTAAGGTTGGCTCAACTGATGGAGCCTCCTGGCCCTTTCTGGGGGTGGGTGGGACAGGAGGCTGTGAAGAAGGTCCAGCAGAGGAGTGATGCTGTAGAGGAGCCAGTCACAGCAGTGGCATTTTGGGAAGCTGACAGGTTTATTTGGGAGTCAGACATGTTGCAGGCTGAAAGCACATCCAGCAGAGGTGATGTGGGCCTTATCTGTGCAGGCAGGTCCTCGCCTGCTGTTGCTGGCAAGGCGATGGTTGCTCTGGCTGCTGTGTTCCCAGCAGGGGCTTTGGCATTTTTCCTCCCCCACAGAGGGGAGGCAGGGCTGCAGGGGTGCATTTGTCACCTGAAGAGCCCCCGGGCTTCGGCTGAACTTTGTGTTCCAGCAATAAAACCATGCTAGGAAATGTGTGCTGTAACAAAGCCCATGGATATAATACATCCGTATCATACTGTACCTTTCATCTTGAAGGATTCCCAAGGAGCTTTACAAACTCTGTGTGCTGCAGCCTGCCAGGGTGACTGAATGTTATCAGGAGCAGTGGCAGTCTAATCTCAGTGGTAGTATTTCCCCCCGTTGAAGGGGGAGCTTTATGAAGTCTGGTCTCAGAGTAGCGCTGCGATGGTGTTTTCCTCTAAGCCTGAGCTTCTCAGGAGAAACAGGCAAACCGTGTGGCTGTTTGTTATGCAAAACCACCAAAGAAATATTTTTCCTGGGGCAGTAGGAGTGGGTGGGAATTACTTTCACACAGCTTCAACAGCTTTGCATCTTGACAGAAGAGGCATTCGCAGGGGAATGTGCCCTCCATGCAGCCCCAGAGAGGGGATGATAGAGTTTAAACGCTTGAGGAATTGCTTCTGGGCATTAGCAGGGTGGTAGAGTTCAGCTGTTGGGATAGCTCTTGGAAGGGAGACTAAATGTCTGCCTGAAATACTTGGTGTGTGAGTCTTTTGTCCCCTAATGTCCCCTTCTGTTTCTGCATCAGTCCTCGAGCCTGCTGATGGCTCAGGTCCACATGCTGCAGTCTTTGGTAACTGTAGCGATAAGGAGTGATGAAGGGTTCCCAAGCAGGTGCACAGGAGGAATCTTTACTGCCAAAACCCTGGCCTTTTTATGCTGTTAGTCGATTATCAGTTTACATAGTTTTAAGGCACAACAAACCAATTTTAACCAACCACCATACACCATGGTGCGGGCACAAGGCATTCACACAGCCTGCTTCACTTCCCCTACTCTAGCTGAGTCACTCTCCCAACAGTCCCTTTCTACTTAGCTGAAGTGACAGGCCAGAGCCATGATTTTACCAGGCCTTCCATTTACAAAGCTTTACTTATGGTAACAGGTAACATCTGGGCAGTCGCTGTCTGTGGGGTGGGAGCAGGGAGGGGTGATGCCTCCAGCACCCTTGCTGGTCTCCACCTCCAGCTGGGTGTATTTTCACTGCTCTTGACTTACCTGGAGCTGTGGGAGGCAACTGAAGGTGCTGCCAGTGGTGACAGAGCCTAAAAATCAAAACTGAACGCAGGATCAGGGGCACCAAGTGAAGCTGTTGTCAGAGGCGTATGCTTGAAGCATGGTAGGTAGCTGGAATCTGGTTTGGAGTGGTACACATTTAGCCTGTTTTGTTTAGCAGTTTGTTTATGGGATGTATTTTCCCATTCCCCGTAGTTCCCCAAATGTGTGCTATAAACAAACTGTAAAATCAAAAGCAGCCTCTTCGTGTTCCCATCAAACGCATCACAGGAGAGGTAGGGTGCGTGGTGCCTGCCAGCCTCAGGTCCCCGCTTCAGGAGGAGACAACACACCAGTGAGGGAGGGTATTCTGTCAGGTTTGAGTATGGGAATTGCTGTGGGCACTGCTGGGATGGAGCAGGGATATCTCAGAAGCACACCCGCCCTTTTCCATTTCCTCTTGCTCCAGACTTTCCCAAGCTCATCTCCAAGGAGTGCAGGTGTTGCCTCCTGCTGCTCCTTCAGGTTTGCTTCCTTCCTTGAGCCCCACTGAGGTGGTTCCTCAGGTCACCAGGAATGGGATGTGCTGTTGCCAGCATCATTCACAGATCCTGGACGTTAAGAACCTTCAACACTGATCGAATGTCTAACAGGCATTAGAGGTTTGTGGCTGTTCTTACTGTAGCCATTGCAGTCTCATGCCTTGTACTGTATCAACAACCGAGTGTTTCTTGCTTTAATTTTCCTGAGCGTGATCAGAAGGGCTGGAAGTGCTTTTAATTGAACAGCAGCAGCCTTGCCTTTTAACACAATTCCAGGAGCCAGAGCTGCTTGAAGACACAAACTCCATTACATTGCTTTACATCTTACAGCCCTTGCCGTTTCCTCCTCTCGTGTTCGCCGCTCTCCCAGCCGAGCAACGCAGTCCTCACTGTGTTCCTGGCTTCTGCTGCGTTAGGGGAGGGAATCTATTATCTGGGGGAATGGCAGCTGGGAGGGAGGTCGGGGACGCTGCCTGTAGGGGCTGCTCGCAGCCAGCTTGGGGTCTTGCCGGAGCAGCAGTTTGCACGGCTGACACACTGCTCCTTGTTGTACTCGATTTTATTCTGCTTTTGTAGCAGCTGCCTTTGCTGCTTGGCTGACAAGCTGTTCCTTAACGTGCCGTGGCCCAGCCGTGTGTAAGGATAGGGACGGGAACTGGGATTTGGGCAGGATGGGGGGTCCGTGAGCTGGAGGTGGGGGGATACTGCCAGCCTCAGGGATTCTGCTAAGCTTGGATTCTCCTCCCCAGGAGTGCTGCCCGAAATCCCGTGTGCTGCCCAAAACTGTGTGTGCTGAGGGAAGTTTCCTCTGCTACCTGGGCTTGCTTTTTAAAGACTGGTATAAAACCTTTCCCCTCCTCGGTGGTGAAGGGTTTTACAGTGTGTTGCAAGGAACCACTTAAAGGCAAAACAGGAGGAAAAAATCCTGTTCGCAACACTCCTCCCAGCTGAGCTGCCGTGATGTGAGATATGGGGTATTTGTAGGGGATGCTGCAGGAAAGTTGAGCCTCATGAGAGCCTGTTCTTTGCAAAACAATCCATTGGTTTTTCTCCTGTGGCATCTCCCACCTGCATTTCCGCCCCAGAATCGTGTTTCCCACTGCTCAAAGGTTTCTCTGGTTTGAGGACTAGCTTTAAGTCATGTAAACCCAAAATTTTAGTAGACTGCAGTTTCCAAAGCCTCTCTCCAGCAGAAACGGTGCAAATTTATCCATGGATACCTTGCCCACAGCTGAAGCAGGTCTGGGTCACCTCCTGGGAAGGGCATTCCAAACCACGCCTTGTCCTGCAGCCCTGCTCTCCAGGCCCCGTTGTGGGACAGCAGCTCCGTGCCCCTGAAAACAGAGGGGTTTGGGCTGGGAATGAAGGTGATATTTTTGCTGTGGCTCAAAAGGCAAAGGCATTTCTGTGGATTCGGGACAGTGGGTTTAAATCGCTGTTTATTTTGTTCATCTCTCTACTAAACTGCTCTGGATGTGCCTAAGGGCAAACAAGCAGGTGTTAACGTTAATATTCTGCTCCTTTTGCCGTTGTTGGGTGGGGACAAGAATTTAGATTGTAGGAGAGCTGTTGGTTGGAACGGTGCTTCTCTCAGCCGTGGCAGCTGGAGGGAAGTGAGACCCGTCGAGAAGAGACCAGTGCTGGACCTGGCTGGGAACACGCTGCAGCCTTAAACGGGCTGCTAATGGCTTCCTCACTCTTCTCCAGGCTCTCCTTCTTCCAGCTCTCTGCAAATATTTGCAGCAGTTAGGGGACTGCCCCGGGACATTTTTATTTGTGGCATTAACTGAATTGGAGGGAAAGATTGGGCTGGGAGAGTGATCTCACGGTGGGCAGCAAGATCTACCTTGTCCAGCAGTCTCTGCTGTGGTGGTAGAAGGTAAGGAACGGGGCACAGCTCTCTGGAGCACCCCTGGAGCTGTTCCTTAACATGCTGTGGCCCCAAGAGCTGGGATTTGGGCAGGATGGAGGTTCCGTGAGCCGGAGGTGCTGCCAACCTCAGGGATGCTGCTGGCCTTTGGTTGATCCTGCGTTCCTGCTGCAATAATGCCTGTCCTGACTGAGCTGAAAGGGTCCCACAGCAGCTCCTGAGGTGCTCCTGCATCTCCTCCCTGCATCTCCCTAGCGCTCGCATGTCTGGGAAATCCCTCTGATCCCCGGGATGCTGGACTGTGCCCACACAGACAGGATGCAGTGAGGGAAGAGGGAGGTTCTTCTTTGAGGTCTGAGCCATGTGCCGAGTGCTGACCAGGGGCCGGCACAGAGGGAAGGATGCTTCTGTTAATTAGCACGAGATGAAAGGAAAACTTGTCTTTATTCAAAGAGCAGCTTGTTCCAGTTTCATCTCAGTCCCTCAGTTCTGAGCTTTAAAGTTCGGTGAATGCGTGAACAATAAGTTTGGGAAGATGTTTTGAAGCCAGAATGGCAGCATTGTTATGAAAATGCTGAAGGGGAGCTGTGACACTGTTTTGAAGATGAAAGTATTTTTACAATCTTAAACTGACACATTTTTATAAGAAAAAGAAGAGAAAAAGAAAGTTTTCATGAAAGACAGCTCTCAACAAGACTTTCCCTGGACACAATCAAATGTGACTGTCCCTGAAGGCGCTTTGAGGTGCTGCTGGCTGTGGCTGTCGCATTGATGACCCTGTGTCCAGCATGGAGGGGTGGTTTTTATTGGTGTTACTGGTGTGGGTTGGGCAGGGTGGGATCTGCACAGCCCTGACGGAAGGAGCAGTGAGTGCGTCCCTGCCCCGTTGGGTGTTGCCTCCCTCCAGGCAGCCAATGGACCAACAGAGCAGCAGGAGGAGGGCACAGAGAGGAGGAGATGTGGATGAAGCATGGACACGTGCCAATCCCATCCTTGCTGCCCCAGCCACGCCCTCACCACTTCTGACCCCACTGCACTTTCCAGTTGGTCTGTGAAAACAGAATTTCCACATGTTTAGCAAGCATCTGTTAATGGCTTAGCCAAATATCACCCTGTCAGTGCAGATCGAAGGGGAGGCTGGAGCTGCCCATGGCTGGCAGCAGCTCTGAGCTGCTTCTGCCCTTGGCTGTGCCACAGCACTTGCTGGTTTGTGCTATTCCAGCTCAGCCAGTGGCACTGGAGAAGCTGGGCTGGGGGGTGGAGACTGGCATAACACACTGCTGGCACAAGAGGGAACGGCCTGGGGTGTCTGGGGATGTGAAGCAGCTTGGGCTCCATCCAGTGACTGGCTCCCCATCCCAGTGCTGCACCTTGCCAGCTGGAGCTGCAGTCCTAGCCTAACCCAGCCTCCCTCTCGCTGCTGCCTGAGCTGAGCAACCTCTTGGAATCATAAAATGGCCTGAGTTGGAAGGGACCTTAGAGATCATCCCTTTTCAATCCTGCTGCCCACAGAGGTGGCACACCAGAAGTGTCCAGGGTGCCTGAGGCAGTTGTTCTGAGCCCACCTCCCCTTTGCCAGCTGCCTGCAGTTCCTCTTGTCTGGGTTAGCAAATGGCAACAGTGGTCACACACTGACCACTTTTTCTTGGATTTCTCTTCCATGAGCACTTGAATGCACCAGCTTGTTGTGATGTTTTTTTTTTAAATTCCCATAAAGCTTTAGTTTCTACTACAGTCACTTGGACACACAGGGGCCTCTGAGTGGATGCCCTGTAATTAAAAGCAATCTATTGCCATGTCTGAGAGGGCTGTGCGAGCTATGGGGCCTTGAGCCATGGTCTCCTGCAGCAGAGCTGTCAGGCAGTTCCTTCCTTAGAAAAGAGACACCAAAAATTCCTCTTCCACCCCCAACTTTGTCTTCCTGCCAGCCCTGGATTCCAGGTTTATTTCAGGGTCTTTTATTTTGGGCTTGGGTAGCTGCAGAGCATGTATTTTTTGCCATGTGAGTCTGACAAGCCCTTGGGGAGGATGAGTGGATGTCTTGAAGTGTAAGGGAGAAACCTGGCAAGTGCTTCAGCTTCAGGAACTCTGTGCATTTTTGGCTGCATCTCCTTTTAATCCTGCTGCTCTTAAACTTTTTTGAACCAGCAAAGTCAGCCCCAGCAGCACTGCCATCCAGGAATACCTCTGCTCCCATTTCTCGAAGGTCAGGTCACAGGGACTGCCTGAGTCAGGGCTTCTCCCAAGGATGCCAGCCACTGTGTGCTGCTGGATGGAGCAGTCCTGGACTTCCCCTGCCCAGCACTCCCAAATCTGTGGCTGGGAATGGTTTTACCTCCTCTACATCATGGAGAGGGCTCCTCTGCTCTTGGACGTGGGCAGGAAGGTGCTTGGAGCTGGCTGCTATACATTGGATGTGTGTGCCATACATGTGTGATTCCCAAAAGGAGATGCTCTCCTGAGCCTCTTTGGGTGATGTATTTCTTGTTGTGTCTTGTTCTGTGCTCCCAACTTGGTTTGTGGCCTTGTCCATGGGATTTGGGATCCGGTTTTCAGGAGCTGAAAGCAATTACTTAACTGTGCTGGAGACTGGGCCAAAGAGCTTCCCTCTGAGATCCTTCCTGTGCTGCAGTTAAAGGAAGCATCCGGGAGCATGTGGATTCATCTGGTGGAAAATCCAGTGCTTCTGGGTCGTTCTGGGATTCTCCTCTTGGCTTTGCTATTTACTCATGAAATGACTTTGACTGAGTGAGCACAGCTCCTGTACCTCTGTCTTACCGACTGTTTGCAGGAGCCTGGAGGGGCTCCCGTTTTGCATTACTGAGGTGGTGTGAAATTCCCATGCAGAGGTGGGAGGGAGGGACAGACCCTCTTGGCTTCCTTCTACCATGCTGCCTGCAGGCTGGTGGTGCAGAGGGCTGAGGAGAGGAGATCAGGGGAGGTGCAGAGCCAAAAGTGAAAGAAATGGGTGAGTGAACTCGACAGACCAGGATCTTCTGCTTCTCTGAGCTGGGGAAGCTGCTTGCCCATGCACTTCTCCATCCAGCAGGTCTTCCCACGGTCTCTTGATCTCTGCGAAACGCTGACAGCTCCAGTAATTAGGCAGCTGAGGAGGTAACCTTAGCAGCTCCACACTGCTGCTGGGGACCAGCTCAGATACACCTTGAGATGGTGTGTGGTGTTCAGATGGGCTCTCACAGGACAGGAGAGCTCAGGATGCTTGCACGCCATCCTCCCTCCCCGGGAGCGCTCCTGTGGCTGGAGGTGCCTGTCATGGAGAGCAGGAGCTGTCACAGGTGGAGGCACTGATGTCCTTTCACTGCTTGCTCTGTTCTTGTTGATGCACTGGCTGGGCATTCTACCTGCCGCAGCTCCAGGGAGAAGTACTGGTGCAGTACTGGTGTGGTACTGGGAGGGAACTGGTGCAGATGAAAGATGCTGAGCCTGCTGCACTGTTGTAACCTATACTGCAGCGAGTGGGGTCTTGGAGCTGCATGCAGACCTGCAGGAGAGCAGGAACCTGCCCTCCAGGAGCACAGTGTGGGGCGTGCCCTTGGGTAGTCCCTCTCCTTAGTTTGCAGGTGGAGGGAACTGCAAACTAAGGTTTGGTGAGGTGATGGCCCCAGCAGTGCTGGGAGGGTGATTGTGAGTGTCCTGTGCCCTGGGAGCTGAGACCATGGGCGTGCCACAGCAGCCCTGTCCCGCTGCAGAATCCCCATCCCTCATCCTCCTCCCCATCCCTCATCCTCCCCATTTCACCTGACCTGCAACTGCAGCACCAAGCACTCCCTTAAAGCCTGAACATGCCTCTTGCCCCGTGGGCTCTGGAAGGGGCCTTGGCTGCTCCAAACAGTGCTCAGAAATACCTTTTTATAGCAACTGGGAGTGAGCCAGGGCAAAAATGAGCTAAGACCGCTGAAGGGAGATAAGTTGAGACGTAAACTGTGATTTTCTGCCCTGTGAGCCCTATGCATGGATTCCATCTTTTAATGGAAGTGCAGTAAATAAAAGCCATTTTCACAATAAGCCGAGCAACAGGTCATAAGTGTCTGAGCCACTGAAATTGATAGAAGCGAGCTAAGCGTAACAAATCTCCCAAAATTGCACCAGACTCCACTTGTATCTAGTCCCTTCCTGCATCTCACCAATTATAGCAAACGGCAATTATTTCTGAGCCAGAGCTTTCCTGAATAAAACCTCAGTCCAACTGCAGATGCTTTATCTTCTTTTCAAATAGATTTGTACTGGAGGAAAAAGCCCCAGTGGGGAGAAATCCCATTTAAAGGGGTTTTCCCTAGCAGTGTTTCCACAGACATTGGATGCTGGACATCCATGAGGCGTAAATTTGACCAGTCCATAGTTTGCTGGCTCTGGCTGAGAGGGGGATTTGGGGAGGTGTCAGGCACATTCTCTTTTGGTTGTGTCTCTGTTAGGATGAAGTGTGGGCTGGGGATGTGCTGCCATGACGGCTTGACACGCTCGCTCCTGGGGTGCTCCTGTGGATGGGCCCCTGTGGAGCAGTGACTTTTTCTCCCTCTTCAAGTTAGATCCAGTGAGTGTCTCTTCCCAGTCGCTCGTACCCAGCGATGCCTCTGGGGTGTAAAGCAGAGTTTCTAGTCCCCACTCAGACTAAATGCCAACGCCTTTGTCCCGTATAACCTCTGTGCTTTTTTTAGAAGCATCTCTGCCGCAGAGCCTTGGGGATGCACCTGCAGCAAGGAGAGTGCAGGGGGCGAAATTTCCTTGTCTCTGCACCAGTTTGTCCCATTTAAAAGGGTTACTTAAGAATTTGCCTTTATTTGCAAGTGCTTGTAAAGAGATTTTATACGCAGAGGTGTGGCAGTGCTGGCTTTACCTGCTTAGCCTCCAGTGCGCAGTAGCCTGAACTTTTTGGCTCTGGGTGTTTGAGCCGGACGTCCCTGGTGCTGTACAGACATGGGGGTCACTCGGGGGTTGTGGAGGTGGCTTTTGGCATGTATTTGGTCACTTCTTGGCCAAATGGCTGTGCTGGGGCATCCGGCATCTCAGTTCCCATGTTTTCCTGTAGGTAGGATTGAAATGCCTTGCTTGGGATTTGCTGGAAGCGTGTTCCTGCTGTCAAATGCTGCTAGAGATGCTGATGAAGAAGTGCCACAGGGTAGAGGGTGTATGAAGCTCAACTGACTTTCTGATTGATGTCATTAGTACTCCCTACTGAAAATCCCCTGGGAAGCTGGACACTTTCTGTCTCTAGATTTCTCCAGAAGTTGTAGCTGAACAGCTTCTCCGTAGGTGAGCAGAGGCTGCTAATGTGGTACCCTCCTGGGTGCTTGGAAAAATGGCAAGGTCTGAAATTGCCCAGGGACTGATTTGTGTCTCCTGGTGCTGTCAGTCAAGTGCCTCAGGTATTTTGCAATGCCTGGGAGCCTGTGGGATGGGACAGTGAGATGCATTTACTGCGTGGCCCTAGAGCCACCTCTCAGGACGTCTCTCATCGATGGAGAGCGATGAGTGTTGCTCAGTGGTGTGTCCACCCCTGTCATGGGGGAACAGGGTTTGATTGATTTACTCTCTGTTAGCTTCTCGCGAGCAAAACTGTTGGTTATTTTTTTATTATTTTTACCTGAGACTTGGAAATTACATTCCCCATCTCCCTTGGAGGGTTGTTAATGAAAAGCACTGAACCAGCTTGTCTTCAGTTTAATTTGTCTGAGCTGGCAGCCCCCTCCAAACACCTCCCAAAATATGTCATAGAATCCCAGAATGGTTTGGGGTTTGGAAGGGACCTGAAAGATTATCTCATTCCAACCCCTGCCATGGGCAGGGACACCTCCCACTACCCCAGGCTGCTCCAATTCCCATCCAGCCTGGCCTTGGACACTTCCAGGGATGGGGCAGCCACAGCTTCTCTGTGCCAACACCTCACTACCCTCACACTGAATTTCTTCCTAATATCCAATCTAACCTTGCCCTCTGTCAGTTTGAAACCATTCCCTCTTCTTGTCCGGGGCTCTTGATACATCCCACTGCAGGGATGCAGCCTCATCATCCACCTTTGGAGCCTCCTTTATTGGCAGTAGGGGAGGCAAATCAAATAAAACACAGGCTCAGCATGGTTATTCAGTACATCCCCCTTCCCTGGTGCATGATTCTGCAGGCAGAACATGTTCATTTACTCGCCTAAACAAAATTTCATCATCCACCTCCCATGGTGTGTAATGAATCCAGCCGGAGATGCTCAGCCCCTGGAGCCACAGCAAACCCAAGCTCCTCAAGATGCTGCACAAACTGTGACTTGCTCCCTGAGTCTTGCAGCGTTCCCATAATGCAGTTGTCCCCCATGAACCTCTTTTCAATTTGGGAAGCGCCGTCTTTGTTTCCTTTTGCCTTGCCAGCTGTAATCCCTACCTGGCAAGCCCCTTCCAGGGTAGTCGTTTATTTTCCTTAATCTTTTATGAAGTACTTTTATCATAAGCTCTCTGAAAATCCACTGAAATGAGACCCTCTAAATCACCTTCATTTATTTTAAAGGCTTGCTTTTGCTGATAATACCACCAGGTTGCTTAGCACACCTCTTTTCCACCCTTCTTTAAGAAAGTTGTCTTGACCTTGCTCAGATTCTACTTTGCTGCCTTCTACACCGGCTGACCCCTAATTACTCTGAGTGAAGTTCTTGGGCTCCTAAAGTTTGGTATTTAGTTCTTTGGTCCTGAAGCCATGGCCTGCTCCTTTTTAAAAACAAAATAACAATAATAAAAAAATAGTGCTGCAGCTGTTTCACTGTTTGCACAGCTTTTAGGGGAAGCATCCAGTGCTTGGCAGATATTGCAGGAATTGTTTTAGAGTTTGACACAACTCTGTATCTGAGCTAAGAAACCTTTTCAGATGTGTAGGAGTGAAATTAGCTTGGCAGCTAGGATGCACAAGTTTGGCTAAGAAGATATAATCCTAGAATGGTTTGAGATGGAAGGGACTTGAAAGCTTATCTCATTTCAACCCTGTGCCATGGGCAGGGACACCTTTCACTATCCCAGGTTGCTCCAAGCCCCATCCAACCTTGCCTGGATTGCTCAGCACCTCTGGTGTAGCTTTTTTGGTAGTTCATACCTCATTTGACTAGGAGGGGCTTTTTCTCCAGGAGATGCTGACCCCTGAAGACAGGGGGAGCTGTGGATGAGCTGTTTGCCCACAGACAGCAGCCTTGGGTCAGTCCTCCTGTGCACAGGGAGGCTGCAGCATAGCCCAGCGGCTGTAGGGAATTATTATTTTCTTTCCTGTGTGGTAAAATAGCCCGTTCTCAAGGCACATGGCTGTGGCCTTTTGCCTGGTGTGAAAGCTTGGAGAAAAATCACACTGCTTGAGCAGCTTTCTGTATTTGGGAAAATCAGGCTGCTCAGAGCAAAGCCCTCACTCTGCAGGCTTGGGCAGAACTGTACCCGCTGTTGGAAGCTGCAATTAGATAAATTCAGGTGGAAAACAAAGCTCCAATCCCCAGATGAAATTAGGTGGCCGCTGTGGGGTGGGAGGTTGTACTGTGGGATTGCTGTGATCGATTCTGTCTTTGGGAACAGCTGGATTCTGGAAGTGCTGCTCAGGTGGCAGCTCCCTCCCAGGCTCAAAATGCTGGAGGCTTCAACAGACTGGCATATTGCTCTTTTTTTATGCTTTCTACGAGTTAAACAAGATTCTTCCCGGGCTTTTCAGGAAGGGTGGGACGCGGGAGGGATGTCTTTGAATGGAAACATCCATCCTCCCCTGCATCCATCTCCCTTTTCCCCCATCCTCTGCTCCTCTCTGCAAGGTTAAATGCCACAGCAGAGAAGGAAATTGAGTTTCAGTGTCTGTGCTCCCAAAGGCTGGTCTCAGCTGGGGAAATGCGTCATCCCTCTGGGCCCTCCTGCTTATCCCCCTTGGGATTGCTTGGTGCCTGGGAGGCAATGACACAGACTCAGAGGGTTGCAGCTGGTGCTTCTGGTGTCCTCAGGTCAATGGGATACTGGTCCCATTATGCACTTGTAATAGAGAGGATATCTCTAAAAGCAAGGATTTATTCACTGTGTCTGGCCTGGCAGGGGCAGTTTGGGATTATAAGAAATAAGTAATCAGATTTCCATTTTCTGAGGGCAATGCCAAGTGAAAATGTATGAGTCTATCTCCTTTTTTGATTATTGTTTAGAAATAACAAAACCTAGTGCCCTGCACACAGGGTGGGCTCTACTTTAAAAATAGAGGTTAAAGACATGGAGCAGAGCTACAGAATCCTTGTGAGAAAGAATCCAGGACATTTTCCTTGTCAGTCCCAGGGCGGAAGAGCTTCTGATCCCAAGATGGGCTTGTAGAGAATGGAAAATCATGTTGTCGCACATCTTCTCACCCCCAGTCTCCTTTCCTGTGGGACTCAGGGAATTACTCTGTTTTTATCATACAGGTTGCCATCAGCTGATGGGGGACTTCGTCTCCTGCATCCATTTGGCAGTGTGTGGTGCTTCAAAGAAAGATGCTTCATAGGTCTCAGTTTTCAGAGAGTGGAGGGAAATGGAGCCCATGCTGCCCATCTGTGTGTGTGTATCTACACATATATATGTGTGTGTATATAAGAAAGCACATCTAGGCATGTTGGCTGATACATTAAAAATAATCGTTATTGGTTCCACAAGTTACTGGCAATATTGCTGTGGCTGCATTACAGCCTCAATTTTCACTTGATTGCCACCACATAATTTTTAAGCAAATAACCAAAGCATTCTAACTTAAATATTGTCACAGTATCCTTTTAATAGGCAAATGAGGTAATTATAATCTCCGTGGATAATAGGATAGCTTCTACCTACCAACATGCATGTAATGCCTTCTGCTGATTTTAGGAAGATTGGGAGAGCTGCATTTTCATTAGTGGTAGTTGTGCAAAGCTGGAAAAACCCTTCAGCTGGGTGAACAGGGAGAACCTTAGACTATCCTGAGTCCCATCAGGATCATCCAGTCCGATTCCTGGCCATGCACAGACACCCCAACAACCCCACCCTGGGCATCCCTGGAAGTGGTGTCCAAATGCTCCTGGAGCTCTGGCGAGCCTGGGCAGTGCCCAACGGAGCTGGACATGTGTCCTGGTGCTGAAGCCAATAGGGGTTGCTTTTGTCTGGGAAAAGCTTGTCCATGGCCGGGGTATAAGCTCTAAAATAATGCACAGAGGGGTGGCTGGGTTTTGGCATTAGTGGCTGAGTGGAGCTTGTGGCAAAGTAAGTTTCTGGCATGGTGCTGGCTTTTTAAAGGGAACTCTTATCTCTTGCAGCCCCAAAACCTGAAACATTCTCTGTGTGCTTCCCAGCTCTGCATGTTGAATTTTGGGCTTGAACAGCAGTGTTCAACTCCAGCTGCTGGGGCTGCTGGAGGCTGGGGGCTGCAGGGAACTGGTGCACAGGCACAGATTGTCATTGGCTTTGGTGACCACTAAGCTCTGCAGCATCTGCTTTGTCACATTCCCCTGGAATGCTCCCTGTCAAATAACCACGCTCCCTGGGAAGAGAGGGTGTACAGGGGAGGGCAGGGGCCAGGGGGAGATTTGTTTCTCACTTGTCTGTGTAAAAGTTTTATTAGCCTGGTCTGAGGCTTGGAGCCTGGCTTGCAGCAAGGTGTTAGAAATGGTTTTTGGCACTTGGATCTGGAATTGCTGGAGGGACAGCTGGCAGCTCCGAGGCCGTGGCCGTTCCTTCTGATTTCCAAGTGAAAAGATGGGTGCTGGGCTTGGAGCTGTTTCCAATGGTCTGCTTAGGGAGGGGAGGGGAGGCTGGGCTGGAATTTGGCCCATTACCTGCATCCAGGGACAGGAATTGGGATGCAGAATGTGCCTGTGAGCAGGATGACTGGCTTCCTTCACTCTGCCTGTGCCCACTGGCAGCCCAGGGGGATGTGGTGTTCGCAGGAGCCAATGGTCACAAAAGATTCACCCCAAATTCATCCCCTTCAGCATCGCCTACACCTCCATTCATGGTTTGGTGATTGCCGGGCCATCCAGTATTCACCACAGCAGCATTTCATGAACCAGCATCTCCTCTTTCCCCACGGTGTCATCACTGCTCTCTGCGATGGAGCTGATGGGAGGGAAATCACAGCTGCGAATGACCCTCGCTGCTGTACCTAAGCCATCACCTAAGCGATACTTTCCTGCTTTCTGCGCCCTGCCTCCTGTGATTGTAGCCGGGAGAATGCCTTGATTGCCGACAGCTTTTTAGCAGTTGCCGCACAATTGAATCAGTTCCCTTTCAGTGCATAGAAGCCCTTCAAATTGTAATCACGGGCCATTCTGCATCTCTGCATTGTGTTCAGCAGCCAGCTGCGAGCCAGCCTCTCCTCCTCCTTCTCCTCCTACTCCCCTGAGCCCCCTGGGCCGCGCTGGCATCGATCCCCCTGCTCTCAGCCCAGTCAGGGTGCGGCTGTGTGCGTGGTCTCTGCAGATAGGGCTTGTGATCGAGTGGGCTGGGATAGCATGGAAAAGCCAGTGGGAGCAGATGAGGTTACTTCTGGGGACAGCCAGTGTCACGGGGGACAGAGGCTGCAAGTTAGGGATGCTGTATTTGTATATCTGTGTCCCTGTCTGACGTGGAAGGGGGGAAAGTCCTGGCTGGAGGCAGAAGGAGGGTGCTGCCAAGCTCCTCTCGCGCCTGCTGTGCCACCCGAGGCAAATGGGTGTAGCACTCAGAGCTGTAATCCTGGCTTTGAGGTGGGCCCTCTCCTAGGAGCTATCCACTTTTTTGGGGGAGACTCCAGCCATAAGCAGGGGGCAACCACATCCCTCTGCCCAGCCTGTGGGACTGAGTAGAAGCCAGAAGAGAAAGCAGAAACGAGCCTCTGCTGTCCTTGGAGCAAAACCATCTGCATCCTTCCCTGCTGCTCTGCTGGGTGTCCCAGGGAAAATGTGACCAGGAGGCATGCAGGGCTGAACTGGTGATTCCTGGGGTCGGAAGTGTTCCCGAGGCGAGGCCGTGGCAGTGCTGCCGTGCCTCCCTCCTGGTGCCATGTAGCTTTTATCACCCGTTTATCAAGCATTGCACTTCCCACATCATCAGCTGGATTTCTGCTGCTCTTACTCTTCTTTCTCTTCCCCTGACCCTTTGCTTTCTTTGTGCTGCATCATTTTTTATGTCCTTGGCATTCCTTTTGTTCCCCATCTCCCCCTTGGTGTCTTTCTGCTCCCTTCAGAAGCTTCCCAGGCGTTTCTGTCCCACAGAGATGTGTCTGTGCAGATGCCAGCAGGACTAGGCGGTGCCTATCCTGCCCCTCTATTCCCATTCCATGTGGGCAGGTGAGAGAATGCAGCCTGCTGCCTGCCCAGAGTGAGCAAACACAGCAGAGGGTCAATGGGAAATTGAGTGTGGAGAGAATTAGGGCAGCAAGGCAGAATAATAAAACCTATTGCTGTTGAAACCATGCCAGGAGAAGCTATAAAGGGATGGCTGGGTGCCAGCTCTAGGGAAAAAAGATATGATGCAGTGTGGCCCAGAGCTCATCTGTCTGGAAATTAGGATGGGGCTGGAATGAGCTGCTGGGCATGGGGACAGCAGGGAGGTGACGCTGTGGCAGAGCCCTGGGACCACCTCCCTTTGAGACCCTCACGCCTCTCCCCACAGTCTTCAGTGTTCACTGGTGATGCTTGCTGGTCTGGGCTTGGTCTGGCTGCTGTCAGGTGTTGCTCTGTTCCTTCCCTGAAGGGCTGGGGAGGAAAATCTGAAAGAAAAATAAGTATATAGTGGAAAAGAAGAGCGTGAGGGAAGGGGACAGATTTTGTCCTTCTGCTTGTTCTTGCATCTCATACTTTCTCCAAGAAGAAAACCTAAAAGTTGTTAAAAGGCCTGAAGTCCCCAGACTGCAGCGTGGCTGGGGAACGACTGTCCTGTCCTGTAAGCGTGGGACAGGAATTGGTGTGAATTTGCTTGCCCCAATTCAGCAGCACAGCCCAGGCATGTGCTCAGCTTTCAGCTCTGCTGTTGCTGAGGCTTCAGGTCGATGCTCTGCTGAAACAGATCCAAAAGACTTGTTTGCTGTGTTTGGATTTTTTTTTTCTATTTTATTGTTTTCATGTTGGGAAGAGGAACTCTCTCAAGGTGACAGTCAATTAAAAATAACAAAACTCAAAACCTGGCTGCTGTGATCCATCACTCTCCCTCACTAGGCCCCATCGGTTGCCTCTGAATGCAGAAGTGATGTTAGCAATGTTAACAACATCGTTATCTCAGGCAGAGTCTTGAAGGCAGCCTGGTTTGTCTCCAAGGCTTTCAAACTTTCTTTTGTCCCAAGAAGTCAAAGTAAATTGTAGGCAGCCAGCTAGACCGTGTGTTCTTGGGGGATGCTTTCCCTGGCAGATAAGCAGGGGTTTTGTTCCTCATTGAGGTCTCCAGCATTCCTGAGCGCTGTCATTGTGCAACTGTCACCATTATGTGCTGCATGGGGGCATGATGGGATGTACTGGGAGAGGGCCAGGGAAGCAGAGGCATCCCTGGTGCATCCCACAGCATCCTTACTTGACATCTCACAGTGTAAGGGCATCTCCAGGCTTCACGGGAGCATCCAAGCCCCTGGGGACCCTTTGCCACAGGACCTCTAGTTTTATCCATGGCCTCTGCTGGCAGGAGCCTGGGTATTCCCAGCAGGATGGCCAAGACTTTGGTTAACCCTGTCCTGGAGCTGGGGAAATGACCAACTTTCTTCCCATGCCAACACTGGGAAACAAATGGCCCTGGCTCCAGCTTAAAGATTGTGTCCTCACATCAGCTGGGGCACAGCAGCTCATACATTTTCGTTTCCCTAAATGAAGGATGCACTCAAGCAATTGAAAACAACTTCTGGGACAATCTGGTTCCATTGTGTCTAATGGCAGTGGGTGGACGTGGTGTGTGCTGATACCTTTAGAGAAACAAAAAAGGATTTTCCCGTTATTCAGAGAATGGATGAGACATGAAATGAACTCCTCAGAGGTGTTTCAGTTTGTCACAATAGAGCAAAATGAGTCACATTTGGAGGATTCAGGAACAAAATGTGTGTGATTTCTTGTATTCCCCTGTTTGTGTGCTCCCTCCCTCTTCTGTCCCACTCCTCCCTTTTCCTGTTAAAATTCGGCAGCACAAACCCAAACTCAAGGCACACTTGCTACACTTGTTGAGTCATCAGTGGAAGTGAGACTGTAGCACTCTCCTGGAATGGGGCTGCAGGAGCTTTCTTAACAGCCCAGGCATCAGCAGATGTTCCTGAAATGGCGTTTTATTTGTCATTTTGTCTGTGAGCCCAGAGGAGGTATCACCTCCTGTCTTGAAAGCTGTGACCATGAGGGACAGCTAATTAAAGGCAGAACATCTCAGCTCTTCTGGATGTCGTAGTTGGAGTGTAGGGGCCAGTGATCCCATGGCACCGGGGAGCACGAGAATCCCCTGGAGGAAGGTGCCCTAACAGGAACAAACACTCTCCAGGTCAGGGTAACAAAAAAAACCTCTCCAAGGGCACCTTGTTTTATTATGTTAATGTACCCCAGTTCTATTTCCCTGGTTGGCCTCTCCACCTCTTGTTACCCTACATGTCCCTATTCCAGAAAATTCTCCCTTCCCTGCTCTCCCACTGGCCCAGGTTCTTCTGCTCCTCCCTTCAGTTTCCCCCACTGGCTCCTGTAGCCTGACCCCGTCTGTGTACTGCCCCTGTGCCCTCAGATTATTGGCCCTGATGTTCTCTCGCCCCCATACTTAAACCCTGGACCCTCCAATTTTTGTGCGTTTTGGCGCTGGAGCCTGTAGTGTATGGGTGCAGTAAACCTTCTCCGTGGAGCCCCATACGGAGGCCCTTCCTGGACTCTGTCTTCGGCTTGTTTCTGGAGCTATCTGGTGTGCGTGTGTGTGCAGTGGCCTCACCAAAGCGGCTCCCCAGGAGACACTTTTGGGAAGGTTGTGGCACATTACCACCAACGCCTGCCGTGACACTGGAGCACTGAAAAATTACCAAGCATCCTGTGAACTGGAATAATTAATCTCATATTGATAAATAAGCTAATGCATTCAGTGGGTTATAGGATGTTGTATGTGCAGCCCTGGGGCTTCTTGTTGTTACACAGCCAGAGAGGAGCATCCGAAACTTTCTCACTGCTTTCCCTTCAGAAAATACAATTTCACTGGAAAAGGGGAGGGAGTTTGTACTCTCCAGTTGGCTGAATTAGAATTAAAAATGCCATTTTACTTTGACATACTGTTTTTCATGACTGAATTGCAGGAAGTTCAGGATTCTACTGGGCAGGTGTCCTGCTCTCAGCATCATAAAGGAGGGATGGGGAGGCAGGTTTGCCATCAGCAGAGGCCCAGGGAAGGTGAGTAGCACTTGTTCAGGAGGAATGCCTGCCTGAACCACTTCGCTTTCGTGCCACTGAAAGGTTACCAGAGGACAAATGGTGCCCCTGAGAAGGTCTGTCCCAGCTCAGACAGGGGTAGGTGCCAGGGACCTTGTGCCAGACCCAGCAGTGCTGCCAGGGGTGATGAGCTGCCTTACCTGGGTCAGCACTTGATGGACATCCCTGATTGTGGGTTATTTATGCTTTTCAAGTGGAGTTTCTTCCAAAGCAAGGCAAGGAGCCAGGGCAGGGATGGTGATGCAGAGGCTGGTGTGGGCAGCAGCTCTCCTTGGTCAGATTGCGCACATTGTAGAAGGGCAGCACAAAATGCTGCTGTTTGTTTCTCCTAGGCAGCATGTAATTTAATTTTCTCCTGCAGAAATGCTATCCAAAAATAAATCCTTCTCAGGTGAAACTTAATTATGACTCTTGGACATAACTCTCTTTGTGCCCCCATATTCCAGCTTGGCCACAGAGGTCCCTGAAAGCAAGGAGGGGAGAGCTCCTCTTGCCACACTTTTCCCTGGAGTGCTTTCTGCCTCTTGTTGAGCTCCTCTTTGCTGCACCTGGGTTGCTGATTAGAGAATTGCCTTGAAAGGTGTCTTGAAACTCTTAAAGGACTGTTTCCCAACTTAACAAATCAATGCATTAAAATCTAGAAATATTTAATCACTGTTTGCCCTCCAGTGAGGCTGGCATGGTGCCTCTTCCCTTCCCAGCTCTTCCCTCCACTGCTAAGACCCTTCCCTGCAATGCCCAAATAATCCATTTATTAATGACCACTGCATGACCATTCCCATTCTCCTCTGGCAGCATGAAGTATGTGGAAGAAACAGCACAGAAGTGCTGGGAAAACCCTGGCCTGCCCAACTATCCACCTCTTTCCTTTGCAAGCTGTGGTCCTGAACTGTAAAACAAAAACCAATCCCCAGGCAAACTCTAAAATTATTTAGAAAAGAAACACAAATAATGTGGTTTTTGAAAGGGGTTCTTTATCACTCTGAACATTTTTTAGTTTTATTTTTTTTCCTTCACTGCAGTTAAATTCAAGGTCTTGTATCATCTGCTGTCATCATTCCAAGGGAAAATTGGAATGTAGATGTGACAGCAAGAGTGTGTTGGGAGGAGGGGACCAAAGTGCACCTTGAGATGGGGGGGCAGCCTGTGCTGGTGCTGTGCCTGGACCCCTCGGAGATGGGAAGGCTGCTGTGGGGGCTCTGGAATGAACTGGGAAGTGGTGCCTGAGCTGGGATGGCACACAGGGAGCAGGGGTGCTGGCATGATGCTCTGTGGGCACAGCAAGCCCAGTTTCCCAGCAGAACTGGAGAGGCTGACATTTCCAGTGCCCACACGAGCTGGTGTTTTGCTGCACAGAATTCTTTGTGGGAGGGGGAACAGGGCGAGTTCCGCAGAGAAAAAAAGCATTCACGGAAAAGCTGCTGGCAAGTTCTGTAGCAGAGGAGCAGAACCTCGCATCCTGAGCTGCAGGCTGCAGCCCTGCCTCTCCTCTCCCCAGCTCACCAGCCCGATGGCTTGGTGCCACAGTGCTGCTGCTGCTGCTGCCCGCAGCATTGGTGTTTTCCCTGTGACTTGTTTGGAATACTTCTGGGGCTATTGGCCTGAGTGATGGGAACAGGCAGGCGCTGGAGCAGCTGTGCCGCAGCTCTTCCTGGGCAATCTCCCGGTTCTCAATGCTTAGTGGTTCATAAGCTTTTGCCCATCTCCAGAGGTTTGGCTGTCTTTCCCTCTTCTCCTGAAAATGTGGCATTTGAGGGGCTCCAAGATGACAAAGTGAAGCCTTAAGATGGGCAGGAGTGAGTGGCTTGGTGCCAGTCCTTCTCCAGGCTCTTCCCTGAAGGTGCTTCCCCAGCCCAGGGGTTTGTGCAGGGGGAGCCCCGTGGGTACCAGGACTGGATGTTGCTGGCCCTGGGTTTGTCTGCTGTAATTCTGAGAAGTCCCGGTGATGTGGGCTGGCTTTCTGTACGTGTGTCCCAAGGTTCAGTGCTGGAGGCCTGTTAGTGCTGGGTCCAGTAAGAGGCAGGAGGATGCCTTCCCCTGTAGGAACCCCAACAGGTTGCCTCTTTGTCCTGGACTGTGTTTCCATCTGGAATCTGCTTTAGTTTTACTTCTGAAACTGAAAATGAGAGAGAACCAAGTGTGTGGGGCTGAAAAGCCCATTTCAGGGGCTTTTGTGGTGTCCTCCAGCCTGCAAGGAGCCAGGGGAAGCTGGAAGCAGCGTCAGGAGCTATCCCGTTTTAGAAACTATTTCTCCCTCCGCCCTCCCTTGAAATGGGAGGGAAATTCCAAAAAATACCATCGTGACAACACTGACAGTTCTGTTTCCATTTGCTCCAAAATTGCCTTTCAAATACGGCTCAGTTCTCTCCAGCAGACCTGTCAGAGGAGCTCTTCCAGGACAGCTGAGGAAGAGAGAAAGTACTAAAGCAGCATCTGTCCCTGCTATCTCTAAGGGAACTGAACGTGGCACATTTCAGGTCTGGGTGCCTGTGCTGTGCTCTCTCCTTCTGCAGCACCAATCCCAAAGGGAGATAGTGTTCTGAGTATTATGATTTGATGATAATAATTCAGCATTTACAGAATCTTCCATCTCTGAATAACAAAGCATGTCAGGGAAAAATGTTATCCCTGGTGATGGGGGGGGAGATGAGAGGTGAAGTTGAGGGAGTTGAGCTGAAGATCTGGGAATGAAACTTGGGGCTTCTGACTTGTGACGTGGAGGGTTTTACATTCCTGATGCTCTCGCTGTAGCCAAGCTGTCTTGCAGGGAATGTCACCAGAGGATGCTGATGGGATGGTCTGGATGTGTGGAGGGATTGTAGAGTTTACAGCACATCTCTGTGGTGGGCTCTGCTGAAGGTGAGATGCCAGCTGTGGTAGAAGGGTGTCCCAGGGCTTTGGAAACAATGAACACATTTTTTTGTTTGAAAAGTAAACGAATTCAAGCTTCCAGGAAGGATCCTGGTGCTGTTCCTGGTGACATAACGAATGGCAAAGCTTCCAAGCGTGGGTGGCTTTGTGGTCCTGCCCTTGAAGCCGTGTCAGGCATCTCTAGGAAAGCCATGTTGGAATGATCATTACCCCTAATTGTTCAAACTCCTCCCGCATGATTTCACTTCTGAAATGGCCGAATGAGAGGATGAGGGGAGAAGAGAAGGGGGGTCTGCGGCAGTGAGTCAAAACCAGGGATTAGAACAGAAATTGTCTTATAATTAAAGTTATGGAGCTGCTGCTGCTGCAGTGTAATTACTAATGGGGATCAGTGAGGCGCAGATGAGGAAACATGGAGATACCTGGCTGTGGTGAGCCTGGGAGCAGGGCTGAGCAGGCTGTTCAGGAGGACAGCTGGGGATGGATTTAGGGGACAAGCAAGATGATAGGAAGGGGACAAGGGAGCAATCCTGTGCTGCTGCAGCTTCTGGAGGTGTTCCAGGCTGGATGCAGGGTAGGGGACACTCTCTGACCTAGTTTGTGTGTGCACTCAGGGACAGTGAAGCACCTTGCATCCCTGTTGCCACATGCATGTGTTTTCCTCCAAGAGCAGCCAACCTGTTGTTTGTGTGGAGGGAGCCTTTTATTTGGTGTGCGTTGGCCTCTGCTGCTTCATTTCATGCTCAGTGCTCGGAGATCAAAGGCTGTTCCTTTCCCAGACCTTTATTAAATGCTTCTGAGTTACTGGAGCTGGTTGGTTAGGCCAGGGAGGTGTTTTTTCCCAGTCCAGTGCTTGTGGCTGTTTTCTTGCATTCCTCTACCCGTTCCAAGCACATGCTGCCTAGTTTTTATTTATTAATATTGGCCAAATATTGTTTTGGGGAGGGTTCTCACTGGTGACACAATTAGAGCTGTGTATCCATGGACACTCAAGAATGAGCAGTTATCTGTGTCTGCTCCCAGCAGAGGCCGTGGCATTGCTGGCCACCAAAATGAGCTTCAGTGACCCCAGTTTGGCTCTCATGCTTGAGTGTCAAAAGGAGTTATTTTCATTTTTGCCTCCTGCACAACCGATACCATCCCTTCTCATTTGGATGCTCTTCCTGCTGCATTGGTGGCTCTGCCTGGTTCCTGCCTGGAGGCTGGAGTGGAGCTGGATGTGGCCATGATAATCCAGAGGTACCAAGAGGCTCCTGCCTAGGGCAGGAGTGCGGGATGTGCTGTTCCATGGACAGGCTTTCAACTGGTGAGAGAGCAGTCACTGTTGTGTTGTACTTCTTAAAATCACAGAATCACAGAACCA
>VYZQ01020011.1:0-26227 GCA_013400655.1 Mystacornis crossleyi
CTTGGAGCTGTTGCATTAGACAAGCCCAGGTATGTTGCTCTTCTTTCAGCATCTGAACACAGAATTGCAAATTAAAAACCAAGTGTGTGTGATTGCATAAGGTATGAAAATAAAACAGAGGCTTAGCATGAGATCTCTTCTATCAAGTGGTTACACAAACACGGTGTCTGAAAAAACAGCCCCTTTCTCCCCTCTTTTATTTTGCTTTCTAAATAGTTAAAGAAAGAAAAAATTGCTTACTTGTTAGAGCAGCCATCTCAAAAGGAAAGGTAATTCATCAATTTAATGAAATGAAGACATTTCTCATTTATATAACTGAGTGTATACTGAAACCAGAGTAAAATCCCAGCATGACTACTGCCTCATAGCAACTCTCTACCATCAGGCCACTGTTTCACTAGAATGCATCAGTTTCCTCTGATTCTTAGTTATTAAGCAACATTCATTTCATTATGGTATCCAAGAGGTGGAGAGGCAGCAAAAGAAAAAAATTCTACTGTGAGCACAAGCCAAACAATTGGTACATCCTTTATCTTCCTTATACTAAGGACAACAAAACCTCCACTAGCTGACCATACCTTAAAAAGTTTCCAGGCATTTAGAAAGTAGATAAATTCCATGTTTCTGTGTGACAATCCTTCAGCTTGAGTTATATGTGCTTACACTTCCTATATACTTCACCTGTTCCTCCACAGTCTTCCCACTTTGTCTAGCCAAACTTGCTCAAGCCAAAAAGCATTTGCAACAAGGAGGTGTAGAAGTGGAGAAGCACTGACAGAAAAGAAAAGAAAGCCTGGAAGTGTGTACATGTCGACATCTGCACTGACATCCTGCATTTCTTATCCCATCAAACTTATTTTTATTAGGAAAACAGGCTCTGCACAACAAAATAAAACCTTAGGCAAAACTATATAGGACAGGATGGAAGTAAAGCAAAGAAGGTATCAACCTTTGGAAAATCACTGAATTCCACGGTTCACAGGCCAAGTGACAGCCACCAAACCCAGGTTGGCACTGATTGTGGCAGAGCTCATCTGAGGGAGGAATGCCTGTCACCACCAAGTTTAAGTTTTTTTCTTCGACAAAGAATACCACACCAAGACAGTCATCTCACGTGCTCTGGTGATGAAAGGTAACTAATAGCGAGTAAATTACTGTTAAACTTGCAAGGCAAAGTACCATGACAGTAAACTGTTATTTTCTTCTAAAGGAAACGTGCATCCAGGCTTTGCATTGAAAAAAAACACACGTAAATCTCAGTTACAGAGACCCAGAGCAATCCAGGAGATTTTATACGCAAGTTCAAGTGCATAACTCTTACTGGAAGTTGTCAAGAATAAAAACTAACCAAAGGTTAAACATGAAGTGGTGTACTGATTCTAAGTCAGAAAACAAAGAAATTTTTTAAAAAAGAAGGAAAACCCCCAACAAATGAACAGAACAACCAAAAAAATATGAATTTGATAGCTTTATGAAAACTCCACCAAATGAAACATTTAACTACTTCTTCAAGAGGGTGACCAGAGGACACATGCCAGGGCAGAAATAGAACTGCAGTCATCCACCCAGCCTCAACGCTCCCTCATTACCAATACCTCATTACAACCTCAGAGCTGGCAGTCACCGAGCCTTGGTAGAGCACGTATTAATAAACTTCACACAAAAGTGATCAACATTCCCAGCTTGAAAAGTACTCTTTTCATGGTGTCCATTCCTCCGTACAAAACCTCCCACCCCAAATCTTAAGTGTGTCCTTAGGCACAGCTTTTGAGAAGGAGAATTCAAGGAATCCTTGCACTGGCTTCTCTGTCAGGCTGCAATCCTATCACAGGTCCATCCAAAACCTCACATTACCGAGCCCCAGTGGCCTCCTCTCTAGGCAGAACCCTCCTAATCTGCTGCAGCTGAACTTCCTCAGCCTATCAAGTAGGAAATCCTTTTATTGCTCTGGCCTCTAAGCCTCTTATCTCCTAATTCTGTGAGGCTGAGAAATAGCTGTTCTGCTCATTAATCCTACAATGACTGTCAGAAGGGGATATATACCTTCTCGCTCTACTCAAACACAAGTAACTAGGTTTCATCAAGTTCTTTACTATCTACTTAGCTGAGTCCCCGTCCACAGGATTTTATAGGAATTGGAGTAGCAGAACAGCAGCTCCTGCACTTTCATAAAATATTCAGGACAATTCTAAAGTTGGAGAGACTTTCCTCTTCTGTACTGGATTTCCTTCTCTGTACTGTAGATAACAGCAAATTCTCTAAGAAAAGAGCTTTTTCATTTTTTCTTTCTCTTTGAAGCAAGTGCAATTTTATCTAAAATTGCTGTACGTATGACTATAAAGACTTTCCTCTATAGTTTGTATATACACCATTGTGAAAGATCTCTTTTTAAACCAATCTCTTATTACAAATTTGTATCATCTATGACCTTCAAAGATAGCTCAAAGGGAAAGAAGCAATAACCAGCTGAGTCCTTGGATTAACTAATACCTTTAATTAGCACGCCCAAGAAATGCTGAAGGTTGCTAGTGTTCCCCCTACATAGAACACTCAGCCAAGGAGAAATTAAGCTAATTTTTCCATCAGGATTGATATCTTCTATTTCACTGTATAAAGCGAAAACTGACTACAAACAGTTGCTAAACACCACAGCAAATATTACATAGATCATATCACAAGATGCGAAAGTTCTCATATAACATGTATTATTTAATATTGTACGTTTATGTACCCGATGGATAAACACAGGCCATTCTGGGTAATTCAAAAAACCTTCTATAAAGTTTTGTTGAGAAAAATGTTAAAGTGGCAAATAGCGTTAAGATCACAGATATCTCACGTCAGTTGTACCTTTTATTTTAACTATAAATGTCACACTTCATCATGCAGCTGTCAGCTTCCTTTAATGTACTAAATGCTATCATGTAAGCACGGACTCTGACATGATGTAACACAACAATTAAAATAAAAAGCAAGTCAGCTTTGACACAATGTCACTTTTCTGTTTGCTGAAAATTAAAGGAAAATTGAAACTACACAAGTAAGCTAGTCAAGAAAAAGGTCTGCAAAAACCGCAAATATCAGTTAATGTTTCCCTCTAATGTTATGTCCCATTCTTACATTCAACTTTACGAAAACATCTATACCTTTAGCACAGCTAATTACAAATTAACACCAAAAGATGTAATGAAGAAAGTCTAAAACTTCTAGAATACCTTGATTGTAACATAGTTCTAGCTGTCAGTTTCATAATAGCCAACATCCATGAAACTAGGCAATTATTTTTCAATTTATATCCTACTCTTTTTCAATTTCTATCCACTCTGTGGTACTGCTGTGGCATGTTAAAATTGCTGATGCTTTTAAAACCAGACGCAACAGCACTTAATTTAAGCTTGAAGAAAATCCTACTAATAATGGAGCAATTATGAACTCTAGGTAATTAATACTGAAATTGATAATGTATTAAAAATTGGATTTTAATTTACTGTATTTGATGCATAACATGAAATAAAAGTGTCTGAAACGCTGAAAAAATAATTTTGGAGAGAATGAAAAACATGTACATCTGGAAAGGCAAAATGTTAATAATTAGATCTCCCCCTTTTCAGTGTTCTTTGTTCATTTACATCAACTTTAAACCTACATTTAATACATCAGCACCATAAAAACTTAGCACTAGCTTTCCCTTGGGCCAATTTATCACAAATACAGAAATGTCACATGCCTAATATTTGCTCTGGCCGTACTACGACACATTTAAAACCTTTGTGGCCCAGGGAAGAAATAATCACAATGGAGTCTGTTCACGGGCAGTGGAAAGGGAGTCAAGCAAAAAGAAGCTAGAAACCTCTCCTGCAAAGGAGGGGCTGATATAGATATTCCAAGAATATTCCTGTAAAAACACTCACTTGAAACATCGAGTTAACACTTTCCCCTTTGTGGAAATAAGAGGAAAGAGAAACATGGGAATTCTATAAAGTTCTACTCCTGAATACCATGTCAGAATTCTTTTCTGCTGATCTACAACCTCCAAAGGATTTCCAAGCCAGTAATCTGCTAGAAAAACATTAAATTTAAGAACATTGTAATTTTGACTGGAAAAGTTTTATATACAAGTGCTGCTGCATTTTCCAATATGCTATATTGGATTGAGTATGACAGCAAACTGTAGAAAAACTAAGGAAAAAAAAACTCTGAGGTAGATAAAAACAAATACAATAAGACACACAATTAAAAATATGTAAGTGAAGTAATACAAAAATAACCTCAAATGTCCCTACAGCTGTCTCTGAATAAAAAAAAATCCATGCGTAGAATTGGGACAGGGACAGAGCTGCTAGGAATTTGATCTTTAAAGATTGCTCTAAAAATTATCAGACCAAACACTGAAAATTATAATAGTGGCAACACTTGCACGTTTCTGATTGCTGTGTTATACCTCAGTGACATTTATGCTGAAGTAGGTAACTTTTTAAAAACAAAACCTAAACAGTATTTCTTGAAAACTATATTCAGCTACATGAAGACTCCAGTGATCACAACAAATGCACACCTTTAAATTATCTGTTCTAGTTTTACGTTGTTTTTCTAGCCCTTGAATGGTTTAACTATTGCTAGAGATATTTATGTACACGCAGAGGAGAAGAGGGAAGGTCAAGCCCCTGTGGGCATGGACATGTGCAACTATGAAAGTTTATGCAATTCATTGGTTATATTCATCGCCATAAATTCTCCTGTACCAGCCTGCTGAAGGGAAACATCCACAAGGATCTTTACACTACAGGCGTTAGTAGAAGATGATCTCATTCATTTGCATGCCTAAGACTTCAAAGGTGAAATGACAGAAGAATTAAAGTTTAGAAACAAAATAGCCAAACCTTCCTTTTACTTTTGACTCTTATTTTATTTAATAATATAAACAAAACAGTCTGAAAACTGAGACTTGAGCTCCATGTTGAAATGTGATAAAATTAAATACACTTCATACCTGCACTTCTTAGGTTAGGGTCCAGGTCTGGCATTTCCTTGGATGCTTCTGGACTGACACTGTAGATCGATGCTCCTGCTTCACTGACAATGCTGAAAAATAAAATGGCAAATATATAAAACAGCACACAACTGAACAACACAAGTGAAAGACTTTGCAAGTGACTTAAGTGAATATTTAGATTTTATTTAAAGCCTCCTGTTTTGAATAAACTGAATACTTACAAAAGTACAAAGGAAAATATCTCCATTTAAGCCAAAACATCCTTCCCTGACTTACAACATTCATTCTTTATCAATTCTGGCCTTATTATAAATACACACTCTGCATGCTATCAGTCCCTGTCTCAACCTCTACAAGAGAAGTGAAAATGAATACAAGAAACAAGTGTTACCAGAAGTAAATAAGCAAATCAGCTTCCATAAACAAAACAAAACCTACCTGACAATTTCACTGAACACACCGACATTCTAAAGTCTAAAATTCAACTATTACGTGAATCCAAGCCATGAGCGTGCACACACATTGCCAAAAGCCAGCTGCCCTAAAACATTCAAAAAGCCCCAACTTGACACAGACTGAGCCACAGAGCTGCAGCTCCCTTCTCAGCAGCATTCCATACCGTCTTCTCCCCGCTCTCACTGCCATCCCCAAAGAAAAACAGACTGCCTGTCTTCGGGAACTTAAACTACAGTTCATGTATCTACCATACACCTCAAACTCAATTCAGTAATGATGATAAACTCAGCAATTCAAATCAAACACATAATTAAAAACCCCTCAAGTGCTCCAGTTCCACTCAAGAGAAAACTGCAATCAAGTACTCACAGTGTAAGTTTATTTTCAGCTGTGAAATTCTGACACCGCTGAATCAACAGTGTATTTCTTCAAATAACTTCAACAGAGCTGGAATTTCAGGTTGATAATTATGGCATCATACAGCTACTGCATTGGAGGTTAATACTATCAGTTTCAGAACTATTTTTACTTTTACTATTCCACTTTTAGAATAACCTAATCTTTGCCATAAGGAGAGAAACCACAGTCCTTAATAAACAGACCTTTCAGCAAAAAAACCCATAACTTTATTTTATATTGTTTTAAAATTGGACTATAAATTTTCCTTTTAGGAACATTTACTAGGTCAAATTTTTAAATAAAGAAACTGATACTTAGAAGCTCCTCCCTTTAGAAAAAGCTGGAGAACAGCTCAGATGTAAAATATATTCCCATTCAATGCTCCAAGCATGGTAGCAGTAAACAGTATAAAATGCAAATACGAAAGGTAAGAATTTCTTGCTGTAGTTTTTACAGATTCCCCTTTTCCCCAATCAAAACTGGAATTTGGTGGAGTGCTGTACACACAAGTCAGATTTTAAAGTTACCCAAAACTCTAAGGAACATTTCAATAGTAGACAGACTGAATCTTTCCATAAATACAGAGAATAAAATCCTATTCTCTTCGGAATTAGTGTAAACTCCAGACCCATTCAAACAACCAATTTAACAGAGCAAAAAAATCCTTAGACCAGGTGAACTGAGCAAGTGAAAATGAAACAATTTACGTGACCTTTCAAAAAGATTCAGTATTATGAGCATTCCTTCACGATAAATGACATTTATAAAACATTCCCATCGCAGAGCTCAGAAATAAGATCGTATCACAAAAACCTCACTGCTGAACATAAAGATGTTGACAGAAGACTCATAAAACTGATTTCTCTGATGAACAAGTAATCTAAAGAACAATGCAGCAGAACGTATTTCTTAACCTGTTCGCACTTTATAAAGGGAGCATCTGGCAAGCGCTCCCCCTCTGGATACTGCTTCCAAAAACCCACACATGAGCACACACTTCTAATAGTTTTCACTAATCACTCTTCAATCTTCGTGTTCTAACAGATCCCAAAAGCTAGCCCTCATGCAATTTTTAAATTTAATATACTGATAATACAGTGTAATATAATTCTAGATTTTTTAAAAATCCATGTTTTGCACTCATTTTTACAGCGCTGTATTATAAACTGTACTACTACACACAGCTTATTGATTGATCCTCTCCTCTGAGTATTTTCTGCAGTGAAAAAAACTGATGTGACCTTGATGGGAATTTTAACACACTCAACATTTTAATGTTTCTCATTAATACTACACTGACAATTTGCAGAAGCAGAAGGATTGCACTTATACTGTCATTCCATGGTAATACGTGACTCGTGCCAAATTTTAAGGTAGGCAGTACAAAAACTCCTTGCTAAAATGAGTAGATAAAATTAAAACTCAGGATAGCAGACAGAACCATTTGAAAAATGCGTATTTCCTTTCCTCAAGAGGAAAAACATTTGTACACTGGGGTGAGAAGGGGAGAAGCCAAGTAAGAAATTATCTCAAGAAAGAGAACAAGATATAAAAAGCACTTTCAGAAGCAGCGTACACTGGATACTTGAGATCCACTCTGAGATGGTTTAGTATATGCATGCAGTTATTCTATGAAGTATTTGGTGTAGCAGACGTGGAAAAAGGAGAGGAAGAATTTCCACTCACGTAGAACCCCACACCATTCTGCCCAAGACAGCAAAACCCAGACGTTAAATAAATCTTTTACCCAGATTAAACGCATAAGGCCACAGGCTCTAAAGAAACCACCCTCTGGTTCATTCAACAACAGTCAACCAAACTTTTACAGAATTATAAGTGGCTATCACATGGTTTGATATTGCTACAGTGAGGTGGTTACTGATGTGACAACACACAGAATGCTAAAACACTCAGCTTGGTCAAAATACTAAGATTATAAGCAAAATAGCTGTAAGGCATTGTCTGCAGTTCTGGATTTTAACTTTTTGATTAGACAGTCACTTTGGTTCACGGGCATTTTGTATGTTTTCCAAATTCTCATCATTCTCTTGAAAAGGGGCATGGCTTTAAAGACAATTTAAGCTAATTTAACGTTGCTAAATGCTCTACATCATGCCTTTTAAATAATGTACATATATTTTACATCAGGGCATATTAAGACAAAACCAAATATGCTCAAATGAGTAGGCAATAGAAATTTACTCCAAACTACTGTGGTCCACACTGTTCTTCATCTCCCCTTCCCATTCTATAATGGATACAATTCTCAAGAGAGCCAAAAGAAAAGCTTCAAAAGAGCTGGTGAAATTGTATTAAAATCTCATATATCTTCAGAATTTGTATTTTGACTTTTTAAGTCACATAATAGGTGAAACCAAAAGAATCGGTTCCCCCCACCCCTAACGAGACCCTTATTACTGTGCACTCCTTAGGAGGAAAGATTCTGACCAAATCTCAATGGTTAAAACCGCTTTATTGAAAAATTATTTTGCTTTTCAAAGTCAATATGTAGTAGACAAATAAGCACATGGTTATGATATTATTTATTTCTAGTACATGAATGAACATGTTTCATAAACTTCTCTTTGAATTAAAAAATAAAAAAGGGAATGGATCTGGGACTCTGCCTCCACACTGTGCTTCCCACATCAGCCATCCTACAGATAAGGGATTTTGCCTCAGCATCTATATCCAACTTTATTTTTAAAAGTGCCCAAATCACAAAGCCATTACACAGTATTACAGAGTATTCTTTTCAATTGTACAAACTGGCTTGTTGCATATGAACTAAGTTTTCCTATACTGCACCCATCTCATTCACAGATGTTAAGCCACATTCTAAGTAGCTAAAGCAATATTAAATATATTCCACCAGCACCACCTGGTGGGCCCTGAGCTATATGCTAGAGACCATGCCAGCTATATTCTAAATACTTTGAGGAGCCTTTCAACATTTACTAAAGCAAGTTGTTTTCTCACTCAGCTTAAACAAGCATTACACATTTGGTCTGAAAAGATGATTAATTTAGAAAACATTCAGACTCTCAATCTCCTAATTTTTGCAGGAAAAGGAGCTTTTTTTGTAAAAGGTAAAAAAAATAGAATCTAGGAATACTTACAATTTACTCTTTTCAAAGCTATTACAGACCTACAAGAATGCAGAAAGATGACATGTACCCACCCAGCCAGTTAACAACAGCGGTTTAACTAAAATACAATTTTTAAAACTTGCAAGTTTCTTAGGTAGCAAGTTTTCACTGTAAACTTTTTCAAAGCTATGTAAAAAAATGTAATGTATGTATAACAAAGAAAAGATATATCAGGCTAGACATTAGTGGGTTTAAAGATGAATGCACCTTTCTGACATTTTCATGAACTTTACCAACATTTCAGACTCTTATATTACATTGAGGTCATTTCCCCACAATCAAATGCAACACTGGAGTGATAACATTACAGAGAAACAAAAAGCAACTTAATCCAACTTTACATAACTTGCTGTTCCTACAACCTTCAAATCCCTGATTTACAACTTCGATCCTTTAAAATAACATTTTAAGAAACAATACCAGTACAAAGAAGAGTCTGGTGTTTATGACTTGGAAGAAAAACATGGTCACTCTAAAAGTAAAGGGTATGTCAACCTCAAAAAGGGCCAAGAGTCTCATATTTGGCCATAAAATGATGATCTGCCAGAAGAAATCCCTTCACAATCATAATTTAGTAATTGTGGCTAATTCCCCATATCCAACTTCTTACACGTTAATTGATAAATACATTGTTTATAAACTTGTGGCTACAAAAACCAGAGGCTCCCACAATATACGAGAATAAAAAAAGAGTCAAAGTTTTATTCAGTGTTATTTCATAAAATAATTGGCTTATGAATCACCCAGGACAGAAAAATAAAATGAAATGACAAAATATTCTCTAGAAAAGAACCCTGCATTTACACACTCAATTGGAATGTATCAAGCTTTAATTATGTTGACAGATGTTATGACTAAAAACAAACTAAGAAGGGGCAGGGAAGACTTAATTAAGCCCATGCTGAAAAGAAGATTGGGCTACTTCATGAATGAGAAATCCATTGGGCCTTACTGAAAACACAGAAGTCACAACAAGTTCCAGAAGAGCCTAACACCCAAAAGGGTTGAGAGCGACACTACAGAAATAGGATGTCTTCATCTGTTGTTGTACGTCTCCCCACACACTCATTTTTGATGACTAATGAAAACCACCTAGGGGAGGTCAAAAAAATCTCTTCACAGGAAACAGCAATAACCTGCTCATTTGCATTGTGGCTTGCGTTGCTCTCTCTTCTCCCGTCAAGCAGGACATTGCCCACGGCAGAAGCAAAGTGCGCAGCCCCTTCAACTCCTCCCCACCACCAAAGGCGGAGTTACCTCCCCTCCCAGCAACTCATGTCTGGGCACACGAATACTCCAGCACCTCCGTACGGTGCACAGCTCCTTCTGCGGTGCGGGGGACTGTGGCCAGCTGGAGCCTGCGGCACAGCACAGGCCGGGCTGTGATTTGTGCAGCCACACGCGCTTCACCACAGGAACAACAGGACACCAGGACCGACGGAGCCTGGCTCTGACACTGCTGTGCCATTACTGTTTTTGCCATATGAGGAACGCAAGTCATGGAAGTGCAAGATTACACGTTCTGGTATATATTGAATAATGTAGTCAAAGAATAAAAAAACCAAAGACATTTTCAAAAGCCTGTTCATTCTGATAGATAAGACTCAATCTGGTGTTTCCCCACCTCCAATAAAGTAGTGGTATAGCAAAGGAAAGTGTTAGGATCATGAAAAAGAATTATACTAGAAAGCAATCTTTATTCAATAGAAACAAGGCAGAAAGCATACAATTCATCTGTGGTTTTTTAATAATATAAAGAATTAGCTTTAAATGTTAACAATATATAGAACCTGGGAAATATTTTTATAGTAAAATATATTTAATACTGAAATACACTGTTAGACAGAAAAGGAATTCCCATCAAATTTCCATTTCTTCGTTCTAAACTTTTAGTCACTACATGCCATAAAAGTTTTGCTTATATGACAGTCCATCTTTCAAAATCAGTCAAATTAGACAAAAGCTGTTACAGTCATCTTCAGCAAAAGTATTACAAAAAAGGTCATTGTGACTCACAGTTGTAGCTATCAGTTAGATGCAGGAGGGACACCATAAGCCTTAAAGTACAGCCCCTGCTACAGAGCTCCCACGCACACAAGAAGTTAACCCCACAAAGAGTCTTCAGAGAGCACACCAAATGGTGAGCAGTGATACAGATCCCATATGGTTGGTTGGCTGCGTTCTGCAAGTTTCCATAGAAAATATTAGGTGAAATTCTGCTTCCAACAGCATTTTGAAGTCAGAACAAAAAAAGAGTCAGTGTTTCTATTCATGTATGAATGGGTTTGTTCTGTATTTTACAAAGTTCACTAGAAACTATGCCATGCAAAGAAAGGAATTTGCTCTTGACCAACTCAATCTACTTTGTAAAGTAAAAATTACTACATTATTTCATACCAGGGACTCTGTTTTGCAGCAGATTACAACACAGAATAACATCACCTCTTCCAGTTACAAACCCTACTTTTGAAACAGCTTGCTGACCCCACAGCAGGGACCATAAATAAGCACCTTATCAAGCAGCTGCTGAAATGACAGAAGTTCAAGCAATCATCCTTTCATTAGGGATTATTTCTCTTCTGTTCAGCCACAAATGATATTTAGCACCAGATAAGCCGATGGCTTTCCTGGTTGACAGTAAAGATCTTTAGAACCTACTCAAGAGAAAAGAATTAGGCCTGTTTCAATCCATCTTTAGCAAGATACTCTAATCAGTGTTGGTATTGTTGCTTCAGATCATTAAAAATGACTTATCTTAAAATAACACTTAGTCTTACAGTGATACTCTGTTTTCCACTTTTTCCAGTATGCTTATGCAAAAGTGAACTTCCCTAGAGAATCAAAGTACACTCTTTCATATGAAGAACAACATGAAAAATTTAATGGTTTGAAATACCAAATTATAGTCTTTCAAGAACAGATAACATGCAAGAATTCCTCAATGTCTGTTTACAAGAAATTTAAAGGAATATAAGAAATGAAAGACAGTTTCATTAAAAAGACCAGCATCCAAATCTCAGGAGAAATGTATGAAAAAGGCTAAAATATTACGATGTTAAATGATTTAATTATTGAAATAGCTGTCTTCAAGTATTACTCACGCCTCTGAAAACTGCAAATATTGGGGCTAAAAAGCCCAGAGTTTTTGTCTTTTGTTGTTTTGAAGTCTATAAGCAGGCTGTGTGTCGATTTTTCATTCTAAGAGCTCCTTGCCCACAATCAAATGCAATAAAAGGATATCTCAAACTTAAGAACAATTATGCTCTGAGTCAGGCAACCTGACTGCCCATCTGCTAGCATAAAACAGCTTTCAAGAATACAGGGGAAGCACCTGAGGCAGTGTATTTAAAAGCTTCTCCTTTTAGAAATGTTATTACTTTGAAAAATGCAGACCAGTTCTACTTTCAGATTTGGATGAATGTAGAAAACGACTCTCAAAAAATTTCCCTGAATTCAGAATTAAAAGAGCTCAAAATTCTCTGATTTCAATTCTTCAGCTACCATAATTCCTCCCCAAACTGTGACATTTCCTGCCAATAAAGCAGCAAGACAATTGCTACTTGCAGCAGAATGAAAGAGGTTTGAGAATTATTGCAAACATAACAATGAGTTACCACGATTTAATTTCTTTTGTATTAGATAAAACTCTCTATGAACTCCCAAATCAAGAACTAGTTACCATACTAAACTAACTGTATAGCTCCAGTCTGGAAGCCTTTATTCAGCTGTGAGAACCATGCCCTCAGCACATCCCTGCAAAGGGGAGAATGATCAGATATCTGTCTTCATCTTGTCTGAAAACGATGACATTTTTCAGTAAGAAAAGGGTCCAAATGGCAGGTGTCAAAGAGCTTTAGCTTCACACGTGGTGCTAGGAGGCAGAAAAAACAACAGTAGCGTGTGGCCATGTCAGGGCTGCACAGAAGCTGCCGTACAAGCGCATATCTGAAAAGAGCAAACCTCAGAGCCTGTTAAATCAATCTAGTGCCAGATGCTGTTATCAGAACAAAACTGGTGCTGTGGATTCATCCCCAGAAGAAATAGACGTCCCATGTCTGCACTGAAAAGTGAAAGAGCTAGGGTGGCATGTCTCAAGACTGAAGGTGACAGTCACCTGTGACTGCCCCCCACCACTTTCATTGACAGTTTCAGGAAACAAGTGCTGTCATTGCTCATAAAGCAGCTGGAGTTGAAGCTCCTTTCTGCTCTTGTACAGAGCTTTAAAATCTGAGCTTCAGGTCCAAAGCCTACTTCCAAGCTAACCATTCAACTAAAAAGTGCTGGGGGGATTTATTTTTACTTTAAACACTGCAGTACAGTAGGAACTTCAGAGAAAATTTAGCTACTGCTCGTCTCCTTGCTGCAGCAATGCCAAGGAGAGAAATTGTGACAAAATGGATAATGTTACAGAATCAACATTACCTTAATGCAAGAGGACAACTTTAGCTCAAAAGAAGCATATTTTATGTGATTACCATGCGACAACATTAAAGTAATTCTAAGCAGTATAAATGAAAATTGGTTGTATTCAAATATGTTCAAAAGATACCTACATATAATAAATTAACATTAGAAGACAGGAAAGAGTTAAAAAAGCTTTAGGACTGACATAGGAAATGAAAGCCCTAGAGTCCACTTCTAAAATATAATAGGCAGGGAAATGGGTATGCTTCTTATGAATACACTTTATTTCAAGACCAATTGTGCCAGTGCTCATGCAGTTTTACACAACTGATTTATCTCAGCACTAAAAAAATATAGCCAAACACTGACACAATTTACCTAACCTGTTTTTATCCAGGAGGGAAGCACAGGGAGACAAAGAAACACAACTGATTTTGGCAGTCAGGCTTCAAAAAGAAGAGAAACACAAGGTGATGTTAAACACTCACTCATTTCATACCTTTATAGACAATAGTGAAATTAAATCACCTAGACGCACATTAAAAACATGGCACAGTCCAAAAAGATGATGATGCCCCCAAAAAGCCTATGAAAACTGTTCCCCACTGAGGAGCTCAATAAGCAGCCTTTTTTAGACCCTGTCCCTCACAGTTCTCAAGTGCTTGGTGAAAACGACAAGCTTGACTCAACACCATGAAACACAGCAGACCAAGGAATCTGCAAGTTCCAGAGCAGAAGGCTGTCACCAACACTGTCCTGCCAGCAGCAGCTTCTCAGCTCAGTCAAGCAGAAATCCCTGCAGTGATAGCACATGGCGAAAGCTGGTGTTTCACCCAGTCCACTTCCAGCCATGCAGGATCTTACAAGAGGTAAGAGCTATCGTGGTTGTTTTTAGAAACAGCAGAGGCAAAGAGTAAAACCCTAAAACCTGGTAGTTCTTGTTCACGCATAGTAACGCAAATTGAAGTATTATCAAATACCAAGGCTGGGGAAACAAACAAGACTTTTTAAAAAAAAAAAGATTCCTTCCTATGAAGAAATACCTAGACCTTGCTAGTAACACCTATATTTGGCATTATCACTGACAATTGACAAAATAGGGGGATAATTCATGTCTGACTAAAGCCTATTTAATTTTTAAACCAAAACATTTCCCTATTGCATGTCATACCCACACCAGCCTTCACACAGGACATTCACGAAAAAAAGGATCCATTAAGGAGAGTCCATCAGGTTCTTGCGTGAATACAGATCTCTCAACCAATTTATTTGTCAGTTAACTTCACAGAGCATTCAGATGTAATCCAATAACACTGCATTAAGAATCGTCACATGTGAACAGTCAGTTTGAAATTACCTAGAAAGGCTACAAGAACATGCCATTCCAGTGCTATAATGGCTCTCGGGGATCATTTTTATCTGTTAGAACGAGTAACACAGATGCAGCAACTGCTGTGCCTCAAATGCAGTTAGTGAGTTAATCCAGACCAAAGGCTGGAGCTTAGAGTCACATTAGCTCTCATGGGGACTTTGTCCCCAGAGTGGAGCATAACCGGACAAGACCACAGCATATGGAGGAAAATGCCTCTTGGAGAACGGCACCTCCAGCAACTGTCACTTTCTTTAACGCTCACTCTGGGCAGTTGGGAGGCAGCCTGGCCAGCGCTGCCATGCCGCCTCCACAGCCCTGATTCATGCAAAATTCTGACCTGTAGCTTTGGCCAGAGACAGGCTTTATTCTGTTTCCCCTCTGTGCTTGTCTGCAATACCTCTGATCTTAGTACTCAATCTCTCCTTACTAGCCCAACCCTCTGCTCAGCACGGGGTCAGGAGGGAAAGCTGGAGTCAGCAGTGCCCCCTTCTACTAGAGTTGAGCAATGCAGTGTAGAATTGCAGATCCTCTGCTGCTGCTCCTCTCTGCTCCCTCCCCATCCCTCTTAACAGCAAGGCTGTATCCAAAGACTTCAAACTAAATATTTTTAACCTACAGACACTTCTTGGCACAGCTTACTGAACTCTGAAGTACCCAGGTTTTCCACACAGAGAAACTCAAAGTAAATTAAGAATTCTGGAATCAGAATAAATGCTGGCAGGAAAAATTCTTTGAGGTATTAAATACTAAGAAAGAGTGTGACCACATCTTTCTAGCCATGTCATTTCTTCTTAGTTTACTTTGATTTGGAATTCACCTAAAAAAATAAGCTGTCTGTTTTGGTTTACAGAAGATACATTCACCTACTGAGTTTATTCTCCAGCTCAACATACTCAAGACAAATGTCACATAAAGTAAAAGTGCTTCATGCAGACCCAATTAAAATTATCATTTTAATGTAGTGCTTCTACCTTTTAAAAAACACATCTCCAAATTTAATCATGACAGCACGCTTATAATTTTTAAAGTACTCATTTGCTGGGGGGTTTTTGTTGGGTATTTTTTGGGGTTTTTTCTTTTTTTTTTTAAATACCGGACAATACAGTTGCTTTGATATTTTCCTGTGATCTAGTTTATAACCATTCCAAGCTGAGACTTATCAAGAAGTGTTCCATTCTGTCTATCGAGGAAAATATTTTTCTTCATTGGAAAAAAGGTTGTAAAACTGAGGTACTACTTAAGTGTTTCCAGAAAAATCTATTAGTCCCCTATGAAGGAACTGTAGCATTACAGTATAAAAAGGATTATAGCAACAGACAGGGGGGAGGAAAAAAAAAAATCAAACAAGAAAGTTAAGAAAAAGAGTAGGTTACTTATTCTTCAGAAAAAAGTAACTTTTTCATGTGAAACTAAACAAGCCCAAAAAATATCAGCTGAAAATTACTTTACCTTAACAAGCACTTTTAATAGCTCTGTTACTTTTCTCAGACAGATTTAAAGGTAGGAGGATGTACTCAAATGCCTGTAGAGCAACATAAGTAAGATTGAGTGCCTTGCTATTAAATTACCCATTTTTCTCTTTTTAGGCCTCTAGGGTTCAGCCATGACTTCTCTGGTCTCCTCATTGTCAGAGTTTTAAATATTATTATTTTACTTCTCTCATATGCAACCACTGGGCATCCAGAGTAAAAAAGCTGAATAAAATATCTCCAAATGAAAGTGAGCTACACATTAGGTGTATTATATTTTATCCTTTAACCATTTACAACGGTGGACACCATCTCATTCATTTTGTATTTCAAACAGAAGTATGTATCAACCTCTGTGAAAAAAAAAAAAAACACAAATAAAAGTAATGACCAAATCCCCACAAACTTGAAATGGTTTAATGAATTGCATATTTTTACAGACAACAAACTCCTTTCATAAGATTGTAACCAAAAGGGGGAAAAAACCTGACAAAAATAAGTATCTGGAACTAGTGAAATAAAAGTTCAGTTAGGTAGTGCTATATTTGCTTTCCCCCTTCTCTTAAAAAGGAATAATTTGTTCCCTTAGCTTGTGACAGATCCACACAGGAGACTTTCTATGACTAATATCACTAGAACTGGCATAAACATATGCTGAAAGACCACTTCATTTAAAATACATTTTTCATTCAGTTACAAACACTTAAGAAAAAAGTTTTCTGGACAGAAATTTCTCATGCTTCATTTCTAATCAATTACTTTTAGACTTGAAAAGAAAATCCCAACCATAGTCTTTTTGTTTTATTAGTTATCCAAATACATAAGCATAGGATAAGATGGCTTTCTAGTTAAGAGATCCTTACACCTACTAAATCACAAAAACACAGCTTATTTTATGTCCTGCTTTTTACACCACAATTTTCAAAATGATTCCCTAGTCATAGATATGCTATATAGTACTTTGATAATCAACTACAATTCTAGCAATAAAATTCCTTACAGTAGTGTGAAGGTGCATTAATACATTTATAGATCTTGTGAGCCCAACAACATACCTTTCGCAGAAAAACATCTTGGAATGTGCTTTTTTTTTTAACCATATTATCCCTCTTTTTCATCCCCACCCTACTTTATACTGGGAAAGTCTCTGAGAAACATTTGAGAAGCTATAGGTCAGTCACATGATTTTAAACAAAGACACTAACAGACTAAAATGCTTGGAGAGGATGAGGCAACACATCCTTTTCAAATAGAACTATGTTGTTTTTCTAACAGGTGCCACAGTTTGCACCAGGAAGTTCATGATCAGGTTTTCTACCCTGTCATGTGGGCAATGAGCACCTTTCTACAGCTACGTCTCTTATGCCTGGATCCTTCAAAACAAGCCACCAATGAAGAGTGAGGGTCTTGGAATGATTCTTTCAGCTTTTGGAAACTGCTGAATGCCTGGGAATGAAAATGGTTGAAAAACACCTGTGGAGATTGATTGGTCCAACGCTCTTCGCTCAAAGCAGGGAGAACCAAAGCAAGTGACTCAGGGCTGTGTCCAGCCAGGTTTCAAATATTTCCATGAACAGAGACTCTAAACCTACTACATATTAACAGGAACATTTTGATCCTCTGTAGCTAAGACTTGATGTTTTGATAGTATTAAGCTGAGGTTCTCAGGTTTTTTTAATGGCAGTTTAAGAATTTAGCACCATATATACACTTCAGAAAAGCACATACTTGCCCTCGAACAGTGGGGCATAAATAAATAGAGATTTTAAGAGTCAAAACTCTGTTTTCAAAAACAGCGCTGCACTGAGAACTCACTAAATAATCCCAGCTGCCTCAAATGCTGTCAGTAAAAAGAAAACATGAAATTGTTTGAAAATGAAATTAATGGAAATGTGTGCCCTGCTGATTCCAGTAGGAACAGAGCAGGCCCACTTAATTTCCAGCGTCTGATGTTAAACTGTTAAGACTATTCTTGCAGCTGATAATTAACAGCTGTTAAAGAAAAATAACAACAAAACCAACGAAACAAAAATTTGGAGATCAGGGCTACGGAAGAGACAGCAAGATATTAAACAATAATTACCCAGATGAGAACCAGAGGTTATCGGCGAGAGACTCCACGGCAGCACAGCAGTGCGGAGCCTGGAGGCGCTCCGGCTGACGCAGACAGCTCCTGCGGGGCTTACGGAGAACATATGCCAGGGTGGGATACGCGGCACCCTTTAATGCGGCAGAGCATCTCCTGCCTCCGGGCGCCTGCTCAGCTCTGCTGGCTACTGCAGGAGGCGGCAGAGCCCAGCCTTGTCCCCAGCCCGCCCCTGGAAGACAGGCCAGCAGTGCCACTGCTGTCAGGCTGCCCACGGCCCCGAGCCAGAGCAGCACGAGGCTCGTGTTCGCACACCAGCATCACCACGTGCAACACAGCCCAGATCTGCGCGGGACCAGGCCGGCGCTGGGACTGGGCAGCTTGGGATGAGGCTGAGGATTTCCTACATCCACGGCAGAGATGGGGTAACAAGCTCCTCTTCCACCAAAAGAACAAGGCACAAACATTACATATTCCCCTTTGCCCCATCAAGAAAGGATAAGCTTCCAAATCTAAGCATAAACAAAACTTCAGCTAAATTCAGATCCAAATTATTTTAAGGAACTACTGGTGTAGATTTTAATATTAAGGGTCAAATTGCTACTATCCTTCTTTTTTTCTCCGTCCCTAATTTATAAATTTGCATAAAGGAGAATTTAATCCTAAAATGCCATGTAACTATTTCTAAACCATATATTTTTGGAAATTATTTTATAAAATTAGCCACAGGTAGTTATGTTCAGAATTCTGTCAAGATGTTGAAATATTTTCTTTAAAAAATATAAATAATGCTTTAAGGTTACTAATAATACGAAGTGGCATGTCCTGGATTTGAGTTTAATCAAATCCTGAGAACCAGAACGAACACATTTCACCAGCTGCAAGTCCTGACTTCCTCTGAAGTTTGTAAAGGCTCACCATCATCACATGCAAGATGTTATTTATGTAATTTCATTATATTAATTGTGGTATAGTAAAGAAGAAACCCCAAACTAGTATTCTGTCATTAAATCCAATGGAAACTAACCTACTAATACTTTATAAATAAGGAATAGACATGAACTCAAACCATACACACTCCATTACAATTCTGATGAGACCTGCTGTAATCAGTGAGACTTCAACCTGTACTGAGTACTAGAACTGGTATTTCAGATTACCCAAAGAAAATTTACATAAAGAAAGCATCTCACTCAAAGTTCACTGTACTAATTATAAATTTTAATTTATCACAACCAAATATGAACCACAGACTAGCTTGGTTTCTTAATGCTAATATTTACAGTCGAACCAAAAATAATCAATTTTTCATTTTATGCATTGCATACTAAATTAAATATATTGACACAAATCAACATTTCATCTGTATCTTTACTTTATAAAAACCTGGAAGAAATTTCCTACAGACCATAAAACTGAATAGAATCTGCTTTGAATTAGGTGCCACCACTTTTTTTTTCTTCTCCCATAGCACCAGAACAACCCCAGGCTCAAAGTCTTGTCTCAATCAGAAAACATTATTCCTGTTAGTGTAAGGAGTCCAGTAACCTACAATCTACTGTAACTGCTTTACCAAAGAGAAGCCACTAAGAGGAAAAATAATTTCCTCTAGCTCAATCTGCTAATAATGAGCTCAAACTTTCCAGTGAGTGGTCTTCTCCAGAAAGGCCATGAGATCATCAACCAGCTCGCCCAAGGAGAAAGCTACAACCAACGCAGCACCAAGTGCCTGTGGACACTCAGGTACAAGCCAGCAAGATGACGGCAGTGCCATTTCCCTACAGGAGCAGGGGTTAACAAGAGGAACAGGCAATAGGAGAGCCTTCAGCATTCCTGTAAAAGGAATGAAACATTCCTTTAAAAGTCTTTTTACTGTTCTTCTTAGCTAGAAAAACAGGATATATTAAAAAGATACTGTATCATGATATCAAAATTATTTCATTTTAAAACATTCAAAATGACAATGTCTCTTTCTATTTACTCTTACAGCAGAAGATTAGAGTTAACATTTCCTTTTGCAGAGAGATAATCACTGAGAAGTAACACAGGAATATCCAGTTTGATTTACTTAAAAATGACAAACTTCTAGAAAATAACTTTATTTAAAAAAAAAAAAAAGTAACTTGGAGCCATGATTTTATACTACGAGGGAAAATAGACCAGGAACAAGCAATAAATGCATCACTGATTTTACTGAAAGCCCACTTACAAAGTATATTTACAGTACAACATCATAATGGTGACAAGAGAATCACCCATGGAGGATGCATGTTTCCCTGAAACATTTGAATTTACATCAAATTCAAATGTCAAAATGTATTCTATCTAAACGTTAGTTTTACCTCAACCCAATAAAAGAACTGAACAGGCAGTAGGCATGTTGCCTTGGCTGCCAAAGAAGTTTTAGAAAATATAAAAGTTAATTAGGTTTGAGAGAGAAGTTTCATGTGAAAAGCCAATTTATTATAAGCAATAACCAGAACTGCTTATAGACAGACATCTTTGCCCCCACCTCCAGGCTTTTTATTTAGAAATATCCACAGACAACTGAGCTGTTTGAATAGTATTTGCTGCTACATAAAAAAAAAAATCTGATTAAATTAGAAACTGTGATATTATTCGCAGTTGTAAACAGGATTTAAGCAAAAATGCTATTTCTATGTGAGCAACAAATTTACTTGCAGGAGCATTAGGTATTAGAAGGAAAGGAAAATATCCAAACATGCAGAACTGCAAGATGGACATGACTACATTTACAACTGTGCATGGAGTCACCCAAGCAACACCAATCTGCCCCCAAAACTGAAAAGGGACAAGAAAGCCAACATCACTCTCTCCTCTCTGCCCTCCCCCCTGCACTTGCCCATTGTTGCTGCAGGAGGGGCTGGTACTGAGGAAGGTGCTTCATGCAGCTTGCGCATTTTGATGTCTCCTTTCAGGAGCACTTTCTCGCCTCCGCATCACTCACCATGACAAACGGATCATTTCTCCCTCTCTCCACTTACTCATCATTGACAAAACTGCTGGGATTCAGTTATAGAAAGGAATTATCCTCAATAGGCACCTTCAGTTACAGCTGCGTGACACTGCAGTCATCTAAGTCTAATCCCTTTTCAAGCTGAAATAACCTACTCAAAGTCCCTTTGAGACACACAGCACATCTATATTCTCTGCCTCTCGTGCCCTGAAAAAAACAGAAGTGTGCTGAAGTATCTCCTCTTGCTGTGGCTTCTTTAGTGTCATTCATGGAGCTCGTAAGACTGCCATGCACTTTGTTGATAAGAAAAGTTAAATGAGTCCAGGCAGGCATAACCCCCAGTTTCAGCATCATACAAAATTACCTCAAGCAAAGGTGCAACATGGGCAGCACTCACTCCTGCACTGCCAACAGCCTCTAAGAGCTGATAGCATGAAATCAGGAAGAGAAATTATAATTTCAGGTAACTGCAGAGGGAAAGAGTTCTCGCTTCACTGACAGACACGTTGCATTTGCTTTTCAGGCCTGGAAGATTCTCAGGCCATCAGACACCTAGAGGTTATAAATGTTTAATTTTCAAATCTCCCTAAGATCCAAGCCATTTTGTCTTCTTTGGGTTTACTTTTGGGTAGAGTTTGTACCAGTTGCTCTCCTGATACTGAGGGAACTTGTGAGCAGTGGTACAGGGGGAAGTTTCCTGGGGTTTACTACTGAAAAAAAATGAAAATATTTTTGGAGGAGATTTCTATCTAAACTTAGGATCTGCCCACAAACTTTCATTTTTACCAGATCTCAACAGTATCGATACTTCAAAGGATAATGAAACTTTTCCCCACTAATGGGAGCATTTATGACTTAGGATGAAAATTTCATCCCAAAGCTACCTCTCTGACAGTTAGAAGACACTGAAATTAAGATATCTAATGTTTGGCAGCTGAATGTAATCTAAGTGCCTATCCTAAGCTTCTGCTATCAGCAGCAACAATAATAGCAAGGAAGTTTAAATAAATAAGTAAATCCATATATCACATCTCACAACAATAAAGGAAGCCCAGTATGAGCTGATTTGCAGAATAGCAAATGTGGTTTTACAAATGAATAGGTATGAAGTTTGGCAGAATCTCAGCTTAAGTAAAAACATATTACTGGCAAACTCACACAAATGGAAAAATGCTTACTTCTCCATTAGGTTCTTACAGAATTTGTACTTGAAGACAAAACGCTACCCAAATATACAACCAGCTCTGACTGTGCAATAACACTCAGTACATTACAAATCATCTTGTATTTATATCATTTTAATCTGGATGCTCTCTTAATCTCACTCTATTTGGATGCTTCCATTTAAATTAACTCCTGACAGGATTTCACAAATAATTCCTGTTGGAGCTTCTTTACATAGTAAGGAGCCTAAATGAAGTTTCTCAATCTTCACTAGTGAAAATTTACTAATTGCCACAGCTATTTCATGACACAGTCACTTAAAAACGTGTTTCTGACATCTCTTATGCATAAGAAAGATAACAGTAAGGTCCCAAATTCCACAAGTATCACTCATTTTAGAAAGGCTATATTGACACAAAATATAAATTAACATTTTAATGATTTTTAATTTACATTCACTTCCAGTATCAATGATTTTGTTGTTAGCATGACCATAACATAGTAGTGTGGAACAATGCTACTTTGTCTCGGTAATGGGTGAAGACCAGCAGCTTAAAATGCATGCATGAGTAACAAGAACCACGCTCCAAGTTTCCATAATTAAATTCCCATAATTAAAGTTCTGCAATTAAAAATGAGAAGGAGGATTTCACCTATTTAAAGTACTTTCTACTTTCAGTTATTTTCAGGTCTAAACCCAATGGTTTTCAACCTGTGGTTCACAGGCTACTTCTAGGTTTAAGAAAGGACATGGAAGAATACAGCCCACTGCAAGCAGGCTTACAGTCTCTGGAGTGATTTTTTTTACATTGCCAGCAGTAAATGTCAATGATCCGCAAATCAAAAATACATCAAAGAACCATCATTATTCAGCTCAGTTACCTTCTCTCAATCTGCTCTACCAGGTAACATCCAAATTTCACTACATTCCATTTCCACTACGAGAGAAACTGAGGTTGACCACACATGTTACTTCAAAGAAAAAAAACCCACCTGAAACTACAGAGCCACACATGCTCATTTTGGAAGCTCTTAAAAAGCTGTTGCAGCAGCTTACCTGAAAGCCTAAGCTTTTCTGGTTTGTGTGAAATCAGTATCAATACCAAATTTGGAACATTTAAAGCTTGGATTATTAATCCTTCACTCATTTTCTTCATGTGGGACCTCACACTAACAGATCAAATCCCAACCTTCCATGCCTTTTGATGAATAGACAGCATTTTAAAACATACTCTGGAGATACATGAAATAAGGGTATTGAGGTCACTCCAGCTTAAAAAACTTAATAAACATAGTTTTGGAAAAAACCTCATAGATGCAGCTGTTTGGAGTCTTCTCCAATGTCACTCTGAAAAGCAGTATTATGTCATTAGGTCGCCTTTTTCAGCTGAAGTCCAAACCTCAATTTTAAGCTTGGTCTGAACACCATCCCTTCGTGCTCATAAGTGATCAAGGAACAGAAGTGGGAAATTTCTCTTGACATAACCTGCTGCACTGAAATGACAAGGAACACGCAGCTCAAATGAGGTCAAAGCTGTACAAAGTTCCCACAGGCTGTACTTCAGCGTGTCTGTCTAGAGGAAGCACCTTCAAAGTGCCATGCCCCTTATTCCATGACTGCACTCTCACTCTTTCTGCACCACTTCCTCAAGCTTCTTGCACTCCTTGAGCCCCCCCTTGACCCTGGCAACCACTCAAACACCTCTTAGCAAAGGGCTCCTAGCCTTCTCCTGCTAAGAAGTACAAGAAGGCACACAGTGCTGAGACCTGCACACAGCCTTTTATGACAACTTTAAAGTTTCATCCTTTGGTATCTCTGCTGATATTGCAAGCATGGTAAGAGCAAGTCAACAGCCAGTGCAATGAAGAGTAGTTCGGTAACTCTTAAGAGAAAAAGGATGTTGAACCAAATAAACACAGCAAATATGGGAGAAGAGGGCATCTTATACTATTGTCTTGTGTTATGTTTGTTCTACTAAATAAGAACTCTCTGGAAATCTTTCTATGATACTAAACTGGTAAGAACATTGTGGTGTTGACCAAAAAGAACAGAAAAACTTCGAAAGTTGTAAATACATTAAATAATAATCTAAATCACTTCAGTCTGAAATAAAAAGCTTCATTTTGGCCTGTTAGGTAACCTGTCTCCTCAAAAATACCAGACACAGAAATTAACTAGTTTTATTTCGCAGAAGAACCTGAGTTGGAAGTGACCCACCAAGGATCATCAAGTCCTACTCCCAGCTCTGCAGAGGACCAGCCCCAAGAGTCACACCATGTGCCTGAGAACATTGTCCAAACACTTCTTGAACTCTGGCAGTCTTGGTGCTGTGACCATTCCCTGGGGAGCTGTTCCAGTGCCCAAACACCCTCGGGTGAAGGACTTTTCCCTGATATCCAACCTAAACACCCCAACTCGGTTTTGTGCCATTTCCTCGAGTCCTGTCACTGGTCATGAGAGTGAAGAGCTCAGTGCCTGACCCTCCCCTTCCCCTCATGAGGAAGTTGTAGACTGTGATGAGGTCTCCCCTCAGTCTCCTCCAGGCTGAACAGACCAAGTGACCTCAGCCACTCCTCATACGGCTTCCCCTCAAGGCTCTTCATCATCTTGGTTGCTCTTCTTTGTTTGAGTGGAGCAATCCAGGAAATTTCAGACCTAGTCACCTTCCTTAACTCTATTAAACCTTCTTTATTTCCAGGTTTAGTAAACAGCCTTGAACAACAGACTTTAGGCCAAGGTAATTTTGCCATCATTGAAAGCCCTTACAAAAAGAGATTGCATTGGAAACACTGACCAGCACACAATGTGAAGTGATAATATTTTGAAAGACTTCTACCAATATAGTCAAACACACACAAAACATAAAATCCTCTATTCAAAGTATAGTTTTAGTAGTCCCATGCTGTACATTTAAATTAAGACTAAATCTGATTTTACCTTAATGGAGTTTTAGGAAAACTCCCAGTCTTGCTCTACAAATATACTGCATGCAATACACACATGCCAAAACTGCCCCCAGGGGACCTGATGGGCACACTCGGTGCAGAAATGGTATCACTTGCTCACTGCATCTTCTTTCTCTGGCATTTCTCAATAACCTTTTACCTTCCCAACATGTTCTTTTTTCGTGTTTGCAAATATTTTTGGATGGTTTTCCCTCTCCACCTGACTTCTGTTATACTGCAATACCAGATGACTTCTAGCTGATTATCTTAAAAAAAGCTGTTTCATTAATCTGAAAATAACAAAGATCTACAAGAAAACAGCCTGTGTACAAATTACTGCTCAGCTAGGCACATAAAATTGAAAATAAAGAAGTCATTTTTCAATCCTAAATATAAACGGCTTATCTGTGAGAAAACAAAGGAGGGAAAGAAGTATCCGCAATTATCTGGTTTCTAAAACTGTATTTGAGATCAGTATATTTCTAACTGAAGAGAATGAATTACTGCCCTTAAACTTGTTGTCACACGTTTAACGGCTTTTCATCCTAAAATCTTCCCTTTTTTCTATTTGTTTAGTATCCCTTAAAGGTCTGAAGAGATACTGAGAATGCATAACTTTTAAAAACTCTTAGAAAGAGAAAACACAGAAAGGAAGTTGCACAAATAACTTTTCTCTCTCCCCAAAGACTGTTTTACCACAGATTCCCTTGGACGCAAGTCAAATGACATGTCCCAGTGTTCCGGAAAAATGGACTTTTTCCTTAAGATTTAGATTTCTGTCACTAGTTACATTTGCTTCCTGACCCCCTGCC
>VYZQ01020013.1:0-29881 GCA_013400655.1 Mystacornis crossleyi
ATCTGCCGCCTCCCGCCGCCCGCGGGCGCGGTACCCGTGCGCGGTGGCACCGGGCTCGCCGTGGGCCCCGCGGGTTCGGTTCGACCGGGTGCGCACAGACAGCCGCTGCCGCAGGGGAGTTTCCCGAACCCAGGTTCTTGCCAAAAGCACGAACTTGTCCGTCACCCGCAGGGCCCAGGTGCCCGTACGCAACTGCCCCAAGCAGAGGAGAGCTGGGGTGTCACAGCCGAAATAGTCCCAGGAAAAAGTATTTATTTACTTATTTATTTATACAGAGACCCTTCACAGGGTGGGAAAAAAATGGAAAAAGAAATTAGTAGTAAGCCTTAAGTGATATGTTTATCTTGCAAGTGAAATATGGCCATTAAAAAGGTACTTCTGCCAAGCTCATCTTATCTGCAGAAGGGGTGTTCTTACGTTCGTCCCGGACAATGCGGTGTTGTGTTGCAAGGAGAGCTCCGTCAGCTCACAGCTGCTGGCATGCTCGGAACCTGGAATATCCCAAAGGGTCCTTGCCGGTTTGGTTACACACTCTTCAGTAGGCCGGTCGTTTTCTCTTCTTCAAGTAATTGCCAACTGTGGTAGCTGGAACTGTAATAGTGGCTTAAAGTGGTGTTGTGCCGTGTTCGAAGTGCCCTGCTTATGCTGTGCAAGGCAGTACTGCGCTGGAAAACCCAGGCAAAAGTTGTTCAGTGGGGAAGGAGATTTAGAGAAACAACATTCTCTTAATAGTATCATTTTAGTGGTGCCAATTTGAATGTGTGTGAAAATATACACATATGTGCAGGCACATGTATACTTTAAGTGGGGAAAGTAAGCGGTTTGGAAGAACTGCATAGCCATGCATGAGAGTTCTTAATCTTTTCCATTATAAGTTGCTCTTTCCAGTTTAAAATTTGCCAGCCTAAAACTATCCGGGTGGAACTTTCCGGGACTGTGGGCTGTGTCTGCTACAAGCCGGCTGCTTGTTGAGCTTTGGCTAAAAACATTGATCTGCTTTTGGGAACAGAATAAAAGTGATTTATTACACACACAATACAGATAATATCAAAGCTTTTCTCACTGTGGAAATCTAGCACCTCTGGGAGGGTGACTTCAAGTTTAGAGATGGTAGTATTTCTGGAATCAGTGAAATGCCTTTCGTTGTCTTTGTGAAACTGCCCAAGAGTCATCAACTGCCAGAGTTCTGGGGGAAAAGCCACACATAATCCATGTGGATAATCAGGGGGTCAGCACATAACATTTCTGAAGACCCATAAGCATTCTTCTCCCCTTCATATTTCCCCTATGTGACTGGACTCCACCTCTTTCTGCCACTACAGGAGCAGGATGGGATATCACACAGCTCCAGGCACAGGAACTGCATGTCTCTCTGTATGCAGTGCTCAGCCATCTGGGCTTTGTGCGGTGGTGAAAACAGCTGATCCGGAAAACAGCTGGAAGGAGGGAAACACAGATGCAGAGAGCCAGGCACAAGAGCACAAGGAGGAAGGAGATGGCAAGTCTGAAGTGGGTTAGCACAAGAAGCCCAGTGAAGGGAACTAGAGCAAAGCTGGCTACAGATAAAAAGGAACAGAGCAATCCTTTTACATCGTACTGTAGCCATCAGGACTTCCTGGACTATCTGGAATATCATGTTTAATAGCCACTCATAGGCCTATCTTACATTTCTAATACATATTGAATGAACTTATATTTTTGACCTCCACAGTACCCCATGGGTTCTGCTGTTTAATTATATGCTGTATGAAAAAGTACTTCCCTTGGCCTGTTTTAAAGCAGCTGTCTTGTAATTTCATTGAGGGCTGTCTTGTGCTTGTGCTATGAGAAATAAACAAGTAATCATTGCTTAATCACCTGCCCCATGCTATTCATAACTTCAGATACCCCAAGTTGCCACTTGTCCTCACTGAGGACTCTACTTAATCTCTCATCACATGGAAGTTACTGGTATCTTTGTTCTTCCTTTTCACCCCTCCTGTTTTCTTTGAAAGGAAGAGACTGAAGCTTTGTGGCAACATAATATGTTGTTCTGTATTCCTTTACCAAGAATTCCTAGTATCATTCCCAGTGACTTCAAAGTCTATTTTCTCAGAGGCAGTAGGTAATTTACAGCCTAATATGTATGTATAATCAAGATCTGCTTTTTCCTGCTTACATTTACCAATATTAAATGTTAACAGACTTTAAATTGCACCACATACAACATTGTTAAATCCACTGCACTCAGTAACAAAGCTCTCAATATGCTGAATTACTTCATATCCTTGCTAAGTTGGTCTTCTTACTGCCTTTCCAATAACTTAATGTGTTCAACAGGACAGATATCTTTGTATTAGTTTACAATTCAACATTTATTCTCATCCTTTGTTTATTTTCTTTTAAACAGCTAGTAAACCAGGGGGGAGTATTTCCTGGGATTCTGTGATTATTTAATGTCTTTGGGTGCAAAACCTTACCCCTTCTTATATCTGGAAATACAAATATACTTTCTTGACAGGGTCATCCTTAGTGTTTAGAAAACACTAAAAGATTTGCGATGTATAGTGACTATACTTTCCCCATTATATCATAGTTTTCTGTGTGTCTTCCATGCTTAAAATATTTAAAGATATGAATAAGAGTAATTTTAAAACTTACACTAAATTCTAGTTCAGTCTAATATTCTCATTTTCTTTCATGGGAATATGAAATCCCTGTGAATGTTACTGAACTTTTAAACTGTTCCCCCTCTGTTTTCTTGTAAGAAAGACAGGACATGCTTCTCCAGAAAAGCAAATCAGACTGTTTGGAAATAGGGATATAACCATTTTATCATTCACCTTGTAACACTGACAACATGAATTTTGTATCAGGTTCTTTTTTGGGGGGGACACTGACTGTTTATGAGTAACAAATAATTCTGAGTTAAAATTAGAAATTAAGCAAGAAACATACAGGTGGTCTTGCTAATAGTTTTTCTCTCTGGATCTGCTGTGTGTGATGATTTAACTCAGTTTTACTTGAGAAATACATTATTTTGTTTAGCTTATCTAATGTTATGAAACTTATATGTAGCAGTTCTGTGGGCTTTTCAGGATTTATTCTCTTGTTATTTTTAAAAATAATTTGCTATTGAAGAGAACTAGCATACAGATATTCCTGTGTTCTCTTTCGTATCAAGGCCAGTTTGATATTAAATTTATCTTTGGGTGACTAACTTTATAAACCTGGCAATTTTACAGCTGATAGGATTCCCCCATAACTGAAACTTGGAAAAATCCCAGAAAGATTTGGTGGTTTTCGTGTTGCAACTGTGAAAGAAAATATGTTGACAATTTAGCTGTTACATAGTTATAAATGTAAGACTAATGGCACTGTTAAACTTGCCCAGGGAGATTTTTAATGTCACAGTTCGGGTTAGGCTGGGGTTATTGGTACCTGTGCCCTATTCAGGCAATGCTCAGCAATCACATGAGTTTTATCTGTTCACTGGCAATTCCTGGGAAAATTACCAAACTTCTACATGTCTCCCTGCTGAGATTCCTAATTTCAGCAAAGCATTAAAGCATAGCCTTAAATCCCATAGGACTGCAGTTTTCATTGAATTTTGACTAATGCTTTGGTGCCTTGACATCAGAGCCAAAATAATGTTAAGTTTGTGGAAACAAATGGGTGAAAATAAGGGAAATATGATCCCCACTCAGTATTAACAACAGTACAGTGAAATAAGCCTGTGTGCAGAATAAAACAGTATGAATATTCTGATTATTTGAAAATACAGGGAAAGGATTGTTGTTCGGCTATTTTGATTGATTACCCCAAATGCAGATTAAAACAACCATTATATAATAAATGTAAGTACCAAATGAAGTGTCTCCAGGAAGGGTGTGTTTATTAAGTAGTTGCAATCAGAATGATTGAACGGGATGCACTCGAGGATGTTTTGTTTCAGGTGGCTGACAGCCTTCAATCCAAGTTTTAATCAAAAGAAGTGCTGTGGACGTGTCAGTAGACAGTGGAGCCATCTGCTCTCTGTAGATTATTGTGTGTGTGCACATTTGTATCCATCAACTTACAGATTTGTGTGAACGCTGTAACTGAGGGCGTTTGCTGTGTGTTCACACACACTGCACACATAAATCATGTACATATTAATAATTTAGTCTTCTTATAATGTTAGTGATGGGGAAAATATTATTGGTTGTTGCTGAAATTTGCTATAATTACACAAGAAAATATACCTAAATCCAGTAAAAATCTCACGAAAAGGGTGCTCTATCTCATTATGTTATGTGAACACTTTGGTGCTTTGCTGAACCAAGCTCAGAATTCTTGAAGCCTTGAAGTAAAATGAAAATAGTGGCCTAAAACCAACTGGGAGCTACATGGGTCATAAGGAAGTGGACAGGATTCAGGAAGTTCAAGAAAGAAAGTACAAGTCTTCACTACCACATGTGATACCAAAACATTGAAAGATCTTTAGTATTAACTACAGTGCAGGGAACATCTGACTTAAACAAAGGGGTTTTTTGAAGCAGGAGGCAGACTTCCAACAACCTCAGTGGTTACCAGGAATGCCTTTAAATGTTCATATTTTTCTTGCTGTCACCTACACCTGTGATGATACTTAGCACTAATATTTGCAATTTTATAAATGAATCCCTGCTTTTCCCTTGTCCTCAGTGGGAATAAAATTCGATTAAAAATTCGTGTTTTATTAGTTGAGAGCTTCTACTCTTTAATTCTAAAAAAGTTTCAAAAATCTCTTCTTTGGAATAAACTAGAAGGAAATTAATTCTCTGTAAAACAGTTCACAGCTCTATATCACAAACGTGTAGTTTCATGATTATGGTTAGCAGATTTTCAAAGGCACAAGTTTTATGTATAGTATTTATACTGTGAACTCTGATTAGTGTCAATGAATTTCAGTTTATAAACCACTCCCTTACAAAATTCTTTAGGGGTAGTTTGACTGGACACTCACTTTTATGAACTGGACCCCAATTTTGTACCAGCACTGATGTGCAACAGGTGAAGAAAAGCTCCTAATCCAAGTTCCCTCAGTAGAAGAATTTTCCAAGCCATTTACTTTCTCCATACTGCAAAATAAATTATGAAAAAGTTTGTCTGAGGCTAAATTCCTCTCCAGAACTCCCAGGTTACAGCCTCAACACCGGTGGTTTCCAGGAAAGTGATGCTGCTACGTTCCAGTCTTCCAGATGTGTAAAAAAGCACCAGCCAGGTCTTTAAAGCACTTGTGGTACAGCTACCTGTGCTATGCTCTGGAAGATGGAGAATTCCTCTCTGATGCAGAACTTTCCATCCACTACCAAAAGGTGGTGAGGATTTCTTCCCTCTCAGCCACCCACTGCCAGCTCTTCCCCAGGGAAAGCCTTTCTCCTGTCACTGCTGGACAAGGGGTGTGTGTTATCAGTATGTATCTCTCTAGAAACATAAACTAAAAACTGAAATATATGTCTCCTTCTAAATGTGCTGGGAGGAAATGAAGATGAGGGAGCCAGGCTCTTCTCCAGAGTGCCCACTGAGAGCACCAGAGACAACAGGCACAAATTAGAAGGCAGAGAGGAAATAAAACAGAGAGAGAGAAAAGCCCCTTTTATTGTGGTGGACATCAGGTGCTGGAGCCCAGAGGTCACAAGGGTTCAGCCAGGGACAGGAAATCAGCAATGACAGAGCCAAAAAGCACTGATAAACCTCCAGAGGCAGGAATAGGCACCCCTTGGTTCCCCTTTCTCTGGGAAACATGGTTGACAAGGAATCCTGCACAGCCCAGAAGAGAGAGCTAGTGCTGACACTGGTGACAGGCTGGCTCTGGGACTTCATTTCCATGGAAAATAATGTCCTTAGGTATCCATGCATGGGCAGAGATGTGCAGTGCCCCAGTGCCAAGGCACAGGACTCAATGGAGTCCCCTGGGGAGCTGCCATGGAGTTTTTCCCAAACCCTGTGCAGCACCATCCCTGGCTACCCCTTCCCAGCAAGTTGACTGACTTGGAGCAGGGTTGAGAGCTGGGAAAAATGGGCAGCAGAGCCTGGTACACAACTGGGCCTCTTCCTCTTCTGAGCTTTCGTGCTTTGTTTCAGTCTCCTCCTTCTCTTTTTCGTTGCTGGATGCCATTCCCTCCTCTGCCCGGGACTCACTTCTCTTCCTTTTTCTTGGCCTTTAGTTTTCTTGTGAGGAGCCTGCAAAACTTTCCACCCCACAGTGGGATGAGATAAGGAAAGGTAAGATCAACTGCAGTCAGCTCTTGATTCACCTAAAGCTGCCTCCCTTTATCTTCTTCCTTCTGACAGGCTCTCTAGCTCTCCTGCACATCCCAGACAGCCTAACCGTGGTCTCTGGGCTGGTTGGAGACAAAGTAATGGGTGCCTAAAGCAGAAGTGTTGGAATCTGCAGGTGGCAAGGGACAGCCTGGAGCAGGAGGAGACTCTGTCCCACTGTTGTCTCTACTCTGCAGAAGAGATCCCTTGAGCTGGTTTGTATCAGCCCTTTCTTCAAGGGCCTCCCTTGGGAACACAGTGTTCACACATGGGGGGGGTGTGACCTTCAGTTCATTTGGGGAGGGGGCATGGGTTAGGGAGCCTGCAGTCGCTCTCCAGCCAAGAAAAGGCTTGCCTGCTTTATTCCGCTGGGATTTCCTCTGTCCTCGTATACAGAGCCCTGCAGAGAGCCCTTTGGTGCCATACCACCTTCTGTGGTGGAGGACTCTGCTTTGGAAAGCTGTCTTTCTGGAGGGATTTTGCAGGTATCACGGCTAATGTGGTGAAGGCAGGCCAGCAGCTGCTTCAGGAAGAGGTTGGCTGCCAGTGACTTCTCGGCCATGCTGAAGGAACAGCAATACAAGGTTCACCAAGTCATCCCCAGAGCTGTCCTGGGGCAGGAGGCAGCCAGCAGCGGTGCTGCACATCTCTGCAGGTGCTCTCAGCCAGCCATCAGGGCTCCTGTCCTTGAGGAAGGAAGGAAGCCCAGCATTGCTGTCCAGCACTTGATTCCAGCGAAGCCTACACTAGGGAAGGCTCCCTGTCCATACCTTTTCCCCATATGCAAGTCTACCCCAGCAAAGGTGAGCTACCAGAAACATCAGCTTTTGAAGGAGACAGTTCCTTGGCAGGCACATGCCGGGCCCTCCCAGTCCCTGCTCACCTGGCAGGCTGCAATCCATGCTTATGCTTTCAGTTCCTCCAGCTGTGCCTGCTTGCTGCTCCTCTGCATGGCTGCCATCCACTCCTTGTAGAGCTCTGTCATGAGAAGCTCTGCCAGGAATGCTCTTGCAGGAAGTCCTGCAAGGACTCCCAGTGAGCCTTTGGAGACTCCAGGTCAGAAAGGAGCTCTTGCAGTGTCAGGTCAGAAGGGCTCATCTTGAGGACAGCCAGCAGCAGCACAGCTTGGCTTGCTGGCATCCAGGATCTCCATCAGCTCATGAAGGGCTACTCTGCTGGCAGCTCAGTGGAAGATCCCCTTGTCACAGATCCCTCTTGCTGCAGGACGCCCAGCAGCTGGATGGGCCGGGGCAGCATGCCATCCACCTCACAGAGGGATGCCAGGGGCTGCCTGCGGAGCGCCCTGCTGCGGCAGGAGCACATCTGGCCTGGGCCCTGGCCAGCGGCCACTGGGCTCCACCGCAGAGCAAAAGGCCAGCGCAGCCCCTTCCTCCTCCTGCTGCTGCTGCTGATCCCTCCCGCTGCGAAGGAGCACTCACCCTTATCAAAAAGGAATGTTACCTGCTGAAGGAGTCTCCAGAGATCATGGGATAATGACTTTTAATATTTGCAAATATAATTAATTAGAATCTGGATCTGTTGATGTGAAAATAAAGACAACAGAAGACAGTGAATAGAGGCTTACAAAAACTTTTTAGCTTGTGATTCATTCTACCAACATGAGGCCCTCCATGTCCAAACTTGAGATAATTTTGCAGCCTAGTTTCTTTTCCTGCTGCACTGAGGGAGCTCTTGACTTTAATAAAACTGGCGGTCCTAATGCAGGCACATATACCTATAGAAGGATTCTCTTTTTTCATTTGCTAGTGAATTGAAAAGAAGGTGATTTACATGGAATCTTTTTGTGAGCTCTACTAGTCTTCATTCCAGAACATTTTGAGATGTAGAAGCCTGTGTAATACAACTTGAAACTAAAAACCTGGAAAGGCATTTTGGGATGTACAAAATGCAAAACTGCAAAAATTGAAGTTTAATATGAATTACTCATAGCTAATAGGGAAAAAAGTTTGCATGAACCTTTGTTCATGCAAATACTTCAGGATCCAAAAACTGTTGGATATGGCAGGAGATTTCAGCTCAACTACATTTAAGGATATCAAGAGAAGGTTTTACAAAGAACACAAAAGATGTCTAGGACTATTAAAATAATGATGTTTGTATTTTTAAGGAAGGGTTTGCATAACCATTGTGTAAAGGCAAATCATATTGCATTAAGGTTTTTGATAATAATATTGCTTCAAAACTCCAGGCTTAAGTTTACTATGAGCCATCGGTGCATCCAGCATAACTCTTCATACCTATGTCAAATGAAAACTGAACATGAAGATAATTTAATATACAGTGACTTTTCAACTTCTTTAAATTATAATTCACCAGCAATGGGTTTTTATTTAATACCATCCCAGTCTTCACAGTCCAAGTCCCTTAGAGTTTGTTCTCTGCTACCATCTAGAGGACAAAGTGTACAGCATAGAGAAAAATAATTTTAACTTTTTCAGAAAGTTAGATAAATACTTTCAGTTCCTTATATATATATATTTTTTTTTTCTCCCAGAAATCATTTTTGCAGTTATGCAAGTTATATCCAATTATAATAGGTGGGGGGAAAGAAGTGTTGAAACCAGTCAAGACACAGAGTTAGTAGAAGGATATTTCAGTAGGTGTAATACTACAGTTTAACAGAAGGAGAAAAGAAACCGGTATAATCAAACAATCCCTTTCAACTGTAGCTAAAAGTCTCATGAAAAAGATTCAATTACATTGCAGGAATCATGGATTTAGACAGCCAAGATCTAGAAAGTTTTTGTCCACTCATGCTATCGGCTAACAGTGCTCAGCAACATGTATAGCCCGAATAAGATATCTAGTAATACTAGTGCTCACTGAACACTTTGTCACTCAGTACACTGTTAAAGAGGTTTAATTGTGTGCATTGCTGTTCTAGTAGTGGATAGTCACAACTTTTTCGAATAACGTCCGAAGGAAAAGAATAAATTAGGGATAAGCATGGTTTGAAGCTGATGAGTGTTATTTAAGATGATCAATATATTAATTGTAATTACAAGAAATTCTAGGTTGTAAAGATCTGCTAACTTTTTTTTGCCTTTTTCTACTTTAAATTGGTACTTCATTACTCTGCTTGAGTGAATACCTCTAGAGATCTGGTTAACACCTACTCAGCTAAAATATCATCCACCCTCTCTCACTCTCTCCTGTGATTACTGAAACTTTTTTCCTCCAGCACTGGCAAATCAGACCCTTGTTCTATCAGAAAACTACTGCAAAGTGTATTTCCCAAATTCACTTCTTTGAACACGTCACTCTTATTTTTGCATAGTCTGTTTCATTTCTACTCTTCCTTTTCTAGGTTCCCATTGTCTATTCATGCACCGTAAGACAAGCGTTAGCCCTTATGTTAGATTTTCAAATGAGCACTCTTAGGTTTTCTTCTAAACTTGCCATTTTGCAATTAGGAGTTGACCCCAATAACCGTGCAAGATTAAAATACTATCCTTTTTTTAATTACTTCTTAAAACTTTTTTTTCTTATTGTTTCAAGGGGGAGGGGAAAATGCTTTTCTACTGAAAGCTTGTCAACAGAGACTTGTTATGCTGAGATCACAGCACATTCACTGATTAGTGCTGTCTTATTGTTTCCTTGGCCTTCTGTGCCAGCTGGTCTATATCCAGCTTTGAGTCCTGCCTCCTACTTAGATCATTAGCCCCTTCAGCCAGAGCGGCCTGCTTTATTCTGGGCTTGTGCAACATCCAGCAAAACAGGGTCTTCCTCCATGAATGCAGCTGCTTGGCACAGTGATAATAAACATAATAAACACATTACTGCTGAGATTATTATTATGCATGTAATATTTATATGTGTAGGGAAAAGGTCTGGATTCAACACCCAGTAAACTCCTACCAGAAAGAACATGACCCAACTAAAAATGAGATCTTTAGGTGCATTTTCATCACTGGAAAGGCAGGACCCCTGCTGATCAATCTGTAAAACACTGATGATGTTTGTTTTAAAGGCAGCCACTTACCAGTCCTTTTCACTGCCTCAAGCCAAAATAATCAAAGAGAAACTTTTAAGAAAGAAAAACTGAGATATTCACATTCAAAGTCTCATGCCAGTCACATCTGTCAGCAGATATTTCACAAAGTTATCCTGGATATTGGCACATCTTCTGGCTGTCTCATAAGTGTGAGATTACTTCTATTTTAAAAAGGAGGCTTGCCTAAGGTAAACAATTAGGTGAAGTTGACCACTGTCTGCTTCAACATTTGCTCAGAGAGAGCACCATGCCTACACTATTAAGTTAACAAATTCCAGGTTTCTTAGCGGTGCAATAAAATAAAAAGTAGTCATCTGTCTTACTGTAAAGCTTGGCATCCAAAGAATGATTTAGCTTTATTAGTGCTCCAGCTAGACCAATCTCATAGCACAGCATGCATTTCCCACAAGGCTAAGATTATGCATAGAAAACTGGGCCTCCAAGTGCCATCAGAATGGTGCAACAGCAGAGTACACAAAGATCCTTCACAATGAGGGGCTTGATGTTATATGTATAACATGATTGCATCTGCTGGAAAGATGTTTATTTCCCTCTGCCTCAGTCCTATTATTTAGCTCCTCTTTCAAAAGTCACTCCCTTACCACTAGCAGCGAGTCGTTTGCCTAAGCTGGCAGAAATGTGATGAACTTGTCTTTGCTGTATGTTTTTCAGTGCATATTTTACAGCTCATCTAAGAAATGGGTTGATTGGCAGTGATGCACTCTTCTAGATTAAGTCAAACATTACTGATTTTCAGCAACTGTTGTCTTGTTCAAGTGACGATTCTCTTAAATACTTTGGGGAACTTAAAAGTCCAGTGTGAAATAAGTGATGGAAATGGCTAATGTAGCTGAAAGCTTCACTCACGTATTGCTGGTAGAGATTTACTGCCTATAAGGCCAGAAGTGACCTTGATGGTCACAAAGTCTGAACAAGCTTCATTTTAGAATGATTCATTTTTCCTTTTGTCTTCCTTCTTTAGCTTTCTTTCCACTAAATCCTATTTAGAGAACATGTACTATATGTAGAGATTAAGCACCAGAAATTATAGCCATAAGATGCTTCCTTTACATTTGAAGAGAAGTTTTGCTCAGTTTTCTTTGCTTGTTTTCCCCATATCTGCCTTAGTAAGAAACTGTTGAGTTTCACTACAGAAAGCTTTGACATGACTTTGTACTGTGGAAGTGGCCAAAGCATCATGGACACCTGAACTCTCAGAAACTCATTCTGCACACACGGTAATGGAGCTTGTCCCAGAAAATTAAAAGGTCTAGGGGTAAAAGACTGGGGGGAAAATCCATCTGATGAGGTAAAATATGCTTTTTGTGACAAGTAGTTCTTGTTCAGACTAGAACCTAACTTTAAGAAAGGCAGATTCTTTAGCTTTTAAAATTGCTACAGATAGAAAAGAGTTAGAATCCTGTTGTTTTAATAGATAATTGCCCTGAAAGACAGAGGTGAAAAATGAATACTTAATGTAGAGGAAGGACTGGTTGTCCTGTCATGAACGGGTAAAATAGAAGTTATAACTTTGTAATATTTGTTACCACAATCATGACTATCTGTAAATCAGAAAACAACTCTGTTATTAACTCTTATTAAATAGGAAATTCCAAAACAAGAATGCCAACCTGCAAATTAAAAATACCTTCCAGTACCTTCCCAATACCATTTTTTCACATGGACTGCTTCTGGTGTTAACAGAAGGGTGCTGAAGCCTGTGATCCATGGCACTGGACAAGAAGACAGCTCGTCCTGGCAACCTTCTCTTTGGCAGGTTGTATTACCCTTGGTAATGATAACTCTCAGAAACTTTTTCTGTGTTTTCCTTCAGCGTCATTTCTGAGGTGCAATTAGACCTGCTCCAGAGCCTCCTTTGAACACGTGCCCAACAGGGGTCTGCCGTTTCCAGCTGCTTCCATAGGAATACTTTCTTTCCTCTATCCCATTGTTAGAATCCTTGGTTCAGTGCAGGCTATCTTTATATGAGGTCATTGCTTCTGTCACTACACGGGCAAAACAGCTTCTTCTGAAGTGGATGACCCAATTACTGTGGAAACAGATGGGCCCGTGTACAATGCACTTGCCAGCTGACTGCTTGCAAACGTGTTCTTAAACAGATATCATCGTAATTTGCTACACAGGAACTGACAAATTGCATTCTACGTGACAGGGTATGATATGGATCTGCTGTAGTGCCGGCCTCCTATACAGTTAATGAAAGGTCTCCTTTTCCATCCCATGCATAGGCAAGGCTGACAGTGAGGGCGATCACCATTACATAGTTATTGTACTCCTGTAGTTTCCATTGATGTCTGCAGCTTGCCTGAGTTATCCCTATAAGGAAGTATTTAGGCTTCTGATCTAACCTGAATTTATCTTCTCGAGCTAGACCGCAGATAATGTCTTACACACTGCTGCTCAGTGCCACTGTGGGCAACATATTCCAGCTATGTGGGGTTTTCAAACGTCACTACTGATTTTAGGGGTCTGGGCTTGGAATTTTAGAGAGAGCTTCCTGACCTCTTGAAACCAAGCAATGTAAGGATTTTGGTTTAAATTCAAACCATAGAGAATTGCAGTTTATATCTGCCATGTAAACAGAGGAATGCAGCCATTTGTTTGGCATGAAGAGGACAAAGAAGGGTTCCAGCTCAGATGCTCCACTGGGTCTACCAGTGGGAAGCACTTTCTCCACACCCATGCTGTAGGACCAGGGAAAGGAAGAGGCAGTGGGACAGTATCTGAAACACAGCAATACTCAGGACTTCAGTCCTGAACTCCCATCCCTGCAGGCAAAGCCCTCTCCTCAGCCACCTTGGAGGAGCTTCCATGACTATGCTGTCATGGCCTGACTCTCCCCATAAGGCTGTCTCATGCCTGTGATGTCCAGAAGAAAACAATAGAGTGTAACAGAGAATTAACACTGCTGAAGGTATATTAACTCTGAGCAGTCCCTGATTCCTCTTTTCATTGGGTTTGCCAACTTTTCAATGTGTCCCGACACTGCAGTTTTGGCTCTAGGGGAGGGAAGGAAAAGCAAGGTTGTTTGTACTCTTTTCAAATCTTCCTCCTGCAAGATTTTTCTGGTCATAGGAGTGTCAGGGCAGGTTGGTAAAAGCATCCCAGAGTTTTACATTAGACTGCTGGATGGTTAAAACTAGCCTGTGCTAGTATTTACAGTATGGTAAATTATGACCTAATGTTCCAACTTCCATGCTAATTTTCCCCTGCCTAATTCAGCTCAGGTTGGGTGTGCAGATAATTAAGAGCTGACTGCTCAGACTGTTTCTTTGGTTTCTCACACATGCTGGTACCATGAAATAGAAAAGAAAAATTGTTACAAAGTCCAAATTTTGTTGTTTCAAGATCCCTGCAGATATAGCACTCGTCTTCACATTTGGATGTGGCAAAGAGTGCAAAACACACAGATAATTCTAATATTCCCAAGGGACATAACAGAAAGAAAACAAAATTAAAATCACTTAGTTATTAAAATGTTTTTGTGACGCCAAGTTATTATGGCTCGCTAAGAATTCTGAAACAAGCTATGTATCCAAAAACCACACTGTTCTGAAAAGTGTGGTCCTTTCAGTAGGTGGTAACTCTCTGTTGTGTAACATCTGCAAATTGCAATTGTTTTACTGGCAGGGATGTTCCCTGTAGGTAAACATACCATCCTGTACCTCTGCAACATGTGTCTGAGGCTATCCCACGCATCACTGAATAACTTTCTAGTTTCTGGCATCGTCTTTGGGGTTCCTCAGCCTGAGAAGCCCGAGCACAAGGAAAACCCAGCTACTGCTTCGTAAGTATAAGGAAAGGCCAGCAATTATTTCCTAAGTATGTGACTGTACTTGAAGATTGTTTTGCTTGCAGCTTATACAGGGTAAATTTCTGTAACTTAGGAGATAGCCCCAGTTACTTAGGGCTGACACGTAAAACTGAACGCCTTCTAACACTTGAAGTTCATGTCGGAATTCAAGACTGTGAACAGGAAAAGCTAGAAACTACAGTCTGGAAAGTACTTATTACTCCAAGCAAATATTTCAAGTAAAGTGTAAAGTCTCTTGTAAATAGTTGCTGAATAAAAATAAATAGTAACAAAAAGTAAATAGAGCTGAATGTTGTATGTTATACACAGTCAGGGGCATAACAGTAGGAAGTTCTGGATGGTTAGCAGGCTTCTCAGCAAATATTTGACCAGCTGGGCTAATAACAAATAGAAACATGTCAGCCATTTTTTAAAAGTTGTGCTAATTGTTTATTTTGACTCTATAAACTATGTATATATCTTTCGCCTAGGGAAGCTTCAGAATCCTGAACTTCATGGAGGGCTCTGCCCTGTGTTTGGTATATCAGAACACATGAGAAAAAATGTTTTAACCTCTACTTTGCTCCAGATTTGCAACCAGTCACAATCATCAACTGTTACTTAGATTAAATCATGGGGGTTTTGCTTTCTAATACATTGCTTTTAAGAATTAGATGAATACTTTATAAAAGACAAAAATTTCTCCACAATACTGTCTGCATTTTCAAATACTATTTTCATTGCCAGATAGCTCCATTCTGACATTTTCCCCTTATAGTTCACAGTGAAACTGGCTCAGGATTTTCCCTTACTAAGGCTTTTTTAAACTTAAGAAATCATCCATATTCACAGAAATCTGCCCCCAAAAAATACAATGCTGAAGCTTGAATGTCATCTCTAAGCATATGATTTGTAGTAGCTCTTAAATGTATGCTGAATGAAGATTGGACTTGATGATCTTGGAGGTCTTTTACAACTTTTATGATTCTATGATTTTATTAATAATGCTTTTTAAAAAAAAACCATATTAGTAAAAAATGGACAGTATTCAAGTAAATGTTTAATAAATGGAAAAGGGATGAAGAGATAACAACCCAAATATAGAATAAAAATGAAATAAATTTTTAAAAATGGAAATAAAGGTCAAAGAACTGCTGTGGCAGAAATTTTTTTTTCAGGGCCTTGTTGGTCTGATATTTTTATTTTATTTCTGGGTATTATTAAATGAAGAAAGAAAAATGGTTTCAAGACTGTAAGTACCACTTCCCATAATATCTGTGGACAACAAAGTTTTGACTGGTGAGAGTAACTTGGAGGGACAGGGCACTCATGCAGAGTGGTCTGAGTCATCCTGGGATGACCCGGACCTTTTCTAACAACTTGTAGCTAAACATACAATTTCATAAGGAACAGAGACTCTGCCTGCAGCATGGGAGGCTGTAGACTGGACAGAGGTGACTCTGGGAGGAACTGCAGGAAACTGCAGCTGAACAAAGCCTCCAGTGAGTGCAGTGCTGAGGCTCGGCATGGCTTGGAAAATAATGCAGAGAGAAATGGTAGGAAGGAGAGAGAGCTAAGAAGGAAGAGCAGTAGAAATCTCACAACTGCAGACCTTATGGCAGCCTTCCAGTACATGAAGGGGCCTACAAGAGGGGGAGGGACTTTTTACAAGAGTTAGAGCAGATATTAGACAGAAATTCTTTACTGGGAGGGTGGTGAGACTGGAACAGGTTGCCCAGAGAAGCTGTGGATGCCCCATCCCTGGAAGTGCTCAAGGCCAGGTTGGATGGGGCTCTGAGCAACCTGATCTAGTGGAAGTGTCCCTGCCCAGGGCAGGGGCACTGGAACTAGATGATCTTTAAAATCTCTTTCAACCCAAATCATTCCATGATTCTATGAAAACTGCATTAGCTAGCATTATTTAAAAGGATGTTGAAAATGGGTGTTGATATGGAAGAGAGCAGTAGTATTTATTACAGAGCTATAGAAAATGCCCTACGAACAGAGCTCTGAAAAACACAATCTATTATAAAAATCATGTTTGATTACAGTGTGTAAGTATCTTCTGAAGAAAGAAGTACTGAAAAGAAAATTAAAATTACAATCAGTGACTGGAAATTGGAGCCACGCACTTCGAAACAGACAGTAAGCCCAAATGATTTAGAGGAATAAATTGTCCAAAAAGTGGGAAATGTTCCATCTCTTTTGATATTAAAATATAATTTAAATTTCTTTTCAGGAACTGCAGTGTAGTATTCTAATGAAATATGACTCACTGAATGAACTAGAAGAAGATGTTAGTAAAAATTAAGAATCCATAACATCCTCCAAAAAAGAATGGCTGCATTCAAATGGTTTAACTAGGAATGATCCTGGGCCTGCAGCAAGTCCTGAACTATGCCCAGAAGCGGTTTGGGATAATGCTAGTTAGTCTGGACCATAACCATGCCAGCAACTTATCTAATAATTTAAAAGTTTTTAAAAAACCAAAACAACAAGGTCCAAAAGAGTTCCCTGATGCTCTTTAATTTCTTAGTAACACATAAGTCTCTGAACAGATAACCTCGTTTAAGATTTTTGCGTCTAGGTTTCTTAGTTTACTTTTTTCTTTCTTACAGAAGGAGGCACAAATTAGGCCATTTTTAAAATTCAGGTCTAAGATGCAACACCACATGATCCAGTAGCACACAAAAATTAAGCTCTTCCTCAGCAAAACTGTAAGTTAGACAAAACCTGGGGAAATAATTACACAGTGGAACAGTTTATGAGTACAGAACATTGAACTGACACATTTACACACCTCATCCTACCTTCTTCAGGCCCACCTCCAGCCAGCTGGGGAGGGGGAAGAAGAAAAAACACTTCCTTTCCCAACACCCTCCAACCCTTGTTTTTTAAATGTACACTACCCAGACAGTTAACATTTGCACACTTGGTGCCAAAAGATCTCAAGATACGCATCATCTGAATGTAAATAGGTCCCGTTGAAACAAAAGATGAGGAAATATCAAAATTCAGAAACAGGATGATTTGTGTTCCTTAGCCTGCACCCCATTCCATATCTCTTAACAGCAGGGTTACTTCTGCTGTTCCTCTCATTTACACCCACAGTTGAAACCATTAATGCTGGTATGTCAGTTTGACGTAACCAGTTAATTCTGTATGAAGGGTCACTTCACTTTAACACTGTCCTCAGACGCCTGGGAGTGAGCAGGTGCAGTAACAGTTTTAACTTGTTGTAATTTCAGTGAGCACAAGAAGATGCACTTGAAACAGCCCTGGTTTAGACAAAGAGCCTCAACAGCAGGCAGAAGCAGGCTGTATTGCTCAGCATTCACTTTATTAACATAGTCTGCTGTCATTCCTGTGAAATCAGTATTCACAGAATTATTCACTGACCTCATACTTGTACTAGCACAGACAATTTTGTTTAACTTCAAATCACAGTCAGCCTAAATAGGCACCACCAAGGAAATCTAGTTACTAAAAAAGCTTAGTTAGCACTTAGTTATTAAGTTTTTAAGTATTTTCTCTGTAGCAATCTTTGCTTCCTTAAGTACACAATAATTTAAAATTATATTCAACTGGCAGTAGATGGAAAGGGATTCTGAGAAACAGCTGAGAAAACTAGGATATATCTCTGTTTGTTTGTTTGTTGTTATTTTCCATGCAGGTGTTTTGGTAGGTGAGTAGAACTTTATAAATTGGAAGGGAACAGAGAGCTGTAAGTGAACAGAAGAAGCGTGTGTGGGTAAGGTTCTGATCAGTGCCCATGGAAGAAGAACAAAATCTACAGTTTGTTACTGGGGAGTTAATAATCAGGGGATTGTTCTTTCTGTCTCTCAAGAAGTTTCCATTTCAAGGTCACATCTGACTTGATCTAGTCAGGCAATAGCTCAGCTCCAAGGAGGAGACTGACCTGCACAATCATCACATGTCCTGGCAGCCTTCTCTGCTTCTACAACTCTCTGCTAAATTAACACCAGCATCTTCTATCACCAGCATGTGAACCTGTAAAGTACCTGTGCACAGGGCTTGGCTCATTGTGCAGCAGCATGGCACCCTTTGAGAGGCTTCTGGCAGTCCTTAGATCAAGGAAACAATATTAAGACAGCACATTTTATAAAGTTCCTCAGGCTTTTTGTGTGATTCAGTCGTGCTGTCCCATTGGATAAATCAGGAGTATGTAACTATCCTGTTGTTTTTGCTGCCCTTTACCTCAAAAGTGAGATTTCTTGCATCTCTGAGAGATTGCATATTTACCCATGGTGTTTCCTGGAATGCAAAGAGACATAATATTTGATACAACATTGATGAAGTTGATGACTAGTTCCTGAAGATCTCACTAATCTCAGTGCAACAGTCTCCAAAGTTTCCAAGCTCCTAAGGTTTCCCATCTGTGTCACAAGCTTAGAAAAGGCTTTCTGCAAAATCAGAAAAATGTGAGATCTGAAGAAATCTGCTCATTCCCCAACTGATTTGCTGCCATCTCTTTCCCAGAAAGACAAGACCTTCACAGATGAGTCAGATATAAAAGTGAATTAAGGACCAAAACAAGAATGCATTTACACCCCAGCACAGCTAACTTAACCTGCATCATACAATTTTCTGAAACTGAAATGATAAATTGTTTATGAAAAACAGAGCACAAGCCTCTGTTTTCTATTCTGCTAAGTTTAGAGTTTAAATCTGACACAAATTATCCTTGTTCTCATTTAAAAAGAAAAAGATACTTTTAAAAAATTAAAAGAATAAAAGAACTAGAATCAGAGAAGCATTTCCCATTTGTAAACCATTATAAATAATAATATGCTTTGCAACTATATGCTTCTTCCAACAGCTACTCTCATTAGTCTCAGAATATTGATGTCTGGCTAATGAGATTCTCATGGATTTGAATCTCTTTGAGTTTTTTTAAAGATGCATAGCAAGATTGATCATTTTGAGAACTGAATCCTAATATCTTTATGCGTGACCAGATTGTGCTGAAACATGGGGACACAAACGGACCTGAGGTTTTCCTGACAAGAAGTATTCCTTGTGGGGAGGGAGTGCATCTCAAGAGACACTGTTCTCTACAAGAAATACAGAAAAATTTACATTAGTGTCTTATCTCACAAATGTCCATTCTACAAGCTTCATCTTTTTATAAGACTTTGACACCCCCACTTATGCATACGGAAGTTCTCCAAAGTAAGGGAGAAAGATTTACCCACCTCTGTGATACTATTCAAGAGTCTCTCCCAGCTCACCACTATCAATCACAACCTCAACAGCCAACTATTCTAATATTTATGATCCTTGTTATTGCAATGGTAACCATGGAGTACAATGATAGTTGGTTACAAAGAGATTATTTTTATTTTAAAAAGCCAAAGACTGGCAAGATCAAAGCAAAGTCAAGTGCAATGACTTGGTGGCAGGAAATGGTATGGTTTGGTGGGGGGAGGTTCTGAGAAAAGCCAACCTAAGTAAATAATAGGAAAAGTAGGCAGACAGGGCCCTGGCAGGGATCGGTGTGTATTAAAACTGAGTGTGTGAGACCGATCAACAGCTGCTCCTGGAGCTGGTTCTTCCAGCTGCATCTGCAGATGGTTCTTCCCTCGAATTTGGGGCAGATGGAATTCCCCCTACATGCATTTTATGCAGAAGAGTCCTGGAGAGTGGGACAGTGCAGGCTGGTCTCTACTATATCAGCTTTTACTGCCAGGTCTGAGGAAACTTGAATCTGCAGCTGCACTCGAGCAAACCAAACACAGCCCAGGGCCACGGCAAAAAGCGAAAGCATCAGCCCTGTTAAAATCCCTTCTAAAGAGAACCGAGACCGCTGTTAGTGCAGTGTTGAGCAGCTTGAACAGCTGTGGCTCAGCCAAGAGGAAACCTCTGGGGGGCTGCTGTGCAGGTGGAGCAGAAGCTGCTTGTTGAACCCCGTGGAGGCAGGTGAGGTCTCGTTGGCTGCAGTTTTCTCTTTGGCCACCAGACTCCACTCTCCTGCCTGGGATGCAGGCAGCTGGGGGACACACGGCTGCGCTGATCTCGGTGCTCCCAGCGTCCCACCTTGGAAAGCAGGAGTGGTAGGCAAGAAAAGCCCAGAGGAATGGGAAGTTGTGTGGGTCCCCTGTTGTACAGAAACACATGAGGAACGTGGCAAAACAGAAAAAAATTCAACTCACTGGCCTCAGTAACTGAATTTCTGCAAAGCATCGTGGAGAAAACGTCTGGAGTTCCACGAACTCTTTTAGCCGGTGTCATCTCCCTTTTCTCCATGCATCTGGGTCATCCGTGTCTCCATGTTGTTTCCGTCCTTGTGTTGGCACGAGAAAAATTCTTTTCAGCACTGCAGTGAAACAGACCAGGAACCGATACAAGCTAAGACTAACCCAGCCCAAGTAAAATTTGGCTCTAGCTCAGATCAGTTCCCCAGCCACAAGCAAAGGGAGGGGTAGCACAGGAACAGGAACAATTGATAAGTGAAAGGCAGGACTGCTTCTGCTGCTGGCAGTGACAGCTTCTGCCTGCTCAAGTTGTGCATGTAACTACAGCCCCACCGCAGAGGCTCTTAGGCTCAGTGCTCAAGCCTGAATTGTTGGAGCAACATTGGATTGCTCTGCCTGTACCCCATGTTCATGTGTCTCCAAGACGTAACTAATTTGAACAGCTCTAGAAAAACCAAGAGGCCAGAAGTCAGAAAACAGAAATTCCCAAACATCTTCCTAAGTCTCATGCCATGTTAACACCACAGAAGACAGAAGATAGCCCCACAGGAGTAGTTCTGACCACATGTGGAAACCTTGGGGTCTTGCCAACTTGGTTTCCACTGTAGGCTAAATAGAATGAGTTTCTGAAGCCCTTATGTGCTGAAACAATATTGAAGCATTATTTGAAAGTATTACTATTTGTTGTAAATACTTCTGGTGCCTCCAAGGTGCATTTCTTGCAGCTGCACTCCTGTGATGATGAAGTATGAGATTTTGGACAAGCTGCCAGGTATTGGAGAAGTAAGGCCATATTCCTGCAAAAGCCATAGTGGCAAATCAATTCAAACAAAAGAAAAATACTAACTGATATTATATATAGGCATACTAAAGAGGAACATAATGCTGAACATAACTTTACTTATAGAAACCCACTGTGAGGTGAAAAGTGGATTTATTTCAGAAAGAAGATTAATAACACAGTAAAGAAATTCCTTTTGACAAGGCACAGAAAAATCTAACTGTGGTCTCAAAGCAAACTTTACAAATATTCTTGCTGCAAAAGGAGTTCCTGAAGTGTTAGTGAAGTTTGAAAGCAAAAGAGAAGGAAGGACAGAATTTCCTTCTCCAAAAATGGTAATTACTACATCTATCAAACTATCGATAATAGGAATTATGAAAAAATTCGGAGCAAAACCTGTTATTTTGATTGCACAGTATGCTTCATGCAGCTCTGCACCTTTCTAAGAGAAAGGGTTGTTGGTTTTCTGGTTAATAAATAATAAATCTAACCATTTTGCCAAAGCCTGTAAATAAAGAGTCTGTTCCAAAAGTCAGCACATTATGAGAAACAGCCTCAGTGCCTAGACATTTTAGGCAACTACTCCAAAAAGTAAATACAGCATGCGATTTATCTGATCTGGATGAATGTGGAAAAGAGACTTAACAAACCTGGACTGAATTAAGACATCCTGCTAGTATAACTTTCCTACAATAAGCCCACTTATAAAGTAAAGAAGAATAAAGGAGACCTTGTGTACACAGAGATGAAAGTCTTCTAGTTACAGAAGAGAGAGTGCCCTAGTAAAGTAGTAGTTCTGCTCATGTATCCTCTAATTGGAGGTAATTTCGAGCTGGATTGATGGAGGGGATATAAATTGAGCATTGTGGCGCCTGTCTTGTAGGTCCTGACTCAGGGAAGGAAACAGTCTCCCAGCCACTTGGCCATTGGTACTCTGCCTCATCCTCTTGCCAGCAGCCTAAGCTCATCCGCAGCCCAGGCTCCCACCACGCAGCTGTGTGCTCAGGCAACATTCCTGGCCTCCTAGTGAAACCTACAGGTCTGAACCAAACACTCAAGCTCTTCCTGTCCACTGAGTGGAGAGAAACAGGCACTCAAAGTTAAGAGCTGGCCTTACACACTCAAAAACCAAAACCAAAACAAAACAAAAAACAAAACAAAGACAAAAACAAAAACAAAAACAAAAACAAAAACAAAAACAAAAACAAAATGAGCAGGAAGCTTCAGAGAGGTTCTTACTCCAGTTCTTCACAGCAAGTTACTGAGCAGAAATAGTAGTTTTCTCTAATTGTTTGCCCACAAAAAAGGATATCAGAGGCCTGGGTTCAAATTTGTATTCTTCTTACTTTAGAACATGGGTTTGAACATGTGTCTCTGTCCTAGGACAGTGCACGAGCTGTGGGCACCTTCTAAGGGAGTCGTTTCACTGCCAGCCAGACCACCGTCAGAGCAAATCCTCAACAAATGATTTCAAGTAGTTGAACCAAAAACCTGGATTGAAGCCCTTGGTCTAGTATAGAGAACTGGAGAAAACTCCTGAAACTGTAACTCACCCAAAAAGTAATTTAGCAACTTGTTCTTTACAACAAAACATTTAATACAAAGATACACAAAAATTAATGAATCATATATTGTCACTATTACATACCTGATCTCAAAAACTTTGAAACCTGCTGTTCTCATGAAGTTCAGAGCCTGAGAGGTTCAGTGCCTGCATGAGTAGCTGTCCCACAGACATCTACATATTCTAGAGGCCAAGGAGCTGAGGTGAAGCAACCCCCTCTGGATGCAGAATCTCTTCACAAACAGTTATTTAGGCTTGATTATTGCAAGGGGATTGTTTGCTTTTTTGGGAGGCAAACGGTTCAGTTATACAAAGGCTGAAACAACTTTAAAGACTGAAGGTCTGAGGAGTAGACCTAAGAGGTTAGATGGCTTGAGAGCAGCTTTACAATAAATCGCTTTGTGTTTTAAATAGCACTTGGTCAAGAGGAACAAGGTTTCAATTGATTCGTGTCAGGACATGGTGCAGGAGGCTACTGTGGACACTAACTCTTCGTGCAGAGCTGGACTGAATTGACAAAAGGGATTGGAACTGCACAGAGAGAAGCCGACCTGATGTCTCTTCTCACTCCTCTGCGCTGGGCCATATTCTCAGAGGGCAGGAACTGTGAGGTGTGCAGTAATCTCACAAAGGGAAAGGCAGAAAGTTGCAGCAGAAGGACGAGCAGTCTAGCAAGGAGCCAATACCCTAATCCTGCAACACACAGACATTTAAAGTCACCTTGTGATAACTAGCCTGCATAAGGTCAAGTGTATGTTCTGTTTTCCCATGATAGGGGCATAGCGCCCTTCCATCTCATCAAGCAGATGGTCAGGCTCGACAGTCCTCACTAAAATCCTCCCCAAAGCAGAACTATGCTGACATACAGAATTTATAATGCATGCATGATTTTTGTTTAATTTTCATAAGCAACACTTGATGCAAATCAAAACTGTATGTTTACCAGTGTATGTAGGTAATGAAGTACAGAAAAGGAAGACATTAATAAGTTTATAGATGTACACAGGATTTTTAAAAATATAAATACATGGCTACATGCAAAGAATTGAAATTCTTTCGGAATATCAACAGATTGTGAAAACCTTGCCTAGGGTTAAAAAAAAATCATTTACCCTGAAAAGGAAACTCATCTGAACCAGGCAATCATTTCTTCACTATACAGTTCTTTTGATAATTAGGTTTAATGGATGTTACACAGGAATGATGAGGAGATGCTACAAAGTGATGCTCTGTAACTCTATGTCCTTGCTCTAGTTAGGATGTCACCTGCTTTCTCTGAAACCACTGAAATAGGAGGGATGGCTCATTAATTTAAAAAAAAAAAAGTGTTCATGTATAAATAACTTTATGGCAGCCTTTTAAAAATTAAGGGATTATATTCCTTCAAACGTTTCCAGAAACTGTTAAGAAAATACATGCAGTAACTAGATCACATGCTGCTCATAACAGTCATTTCACTTCTAAATTCTCAGATCACATTCTTAGAAGAACTTACAGACAAGGAAGTCAATTTAGTTTTAGTTTCATTTCTCTGTTTTTTAAAATTTGGTCTATATCCTAGAAAATATAATAATAATCCCTGTAAATTTTAGAAGTGTAGATGAGATTCATGAAATTTCTCAGGTTTTAAGCATTTATGTTTATTCTCAAAAGGTTCCCAAGAAGGGATGCCTGTTTATTACTCCCTGGGAGGGTAGACATGCCTATACTTAAGGTTATCCAGCATTTCTTATTATGGGACCCAGGTTTTCAATCATCTGTCACCTTCTAAAAGCTACATAATTTGGTCCAAAACTTCATACAGAAACCATTTGAGAATCAAGGCAAAGGAAAACAAGCTGTGTTTAAAAAATCTGACAGGATTTTCTTTGAAGCAAAGCCTTGATATCTGGTCAAGGATAAATTGAATACAATTTTTCTGAAGGTAAAACATACTAAACATCTCAGCTCACAATTGTTTAGCAGAGATTCAGAAGATGTCATCCTAGGATCAGTGGAGGGAACAAGGCAAAAAATAGCATCACAACCCAGACTGGAAGAGAGCCAACTTTGGCTTTTTTAGTTATCTGACTGGAAGGATCCCATGGGATATTGTCCTGAAGAGCAGACCAGAAGATCAGTTGCTTTTCAGGGATGACCTCCTCCACCTTAAAGATGGGCCCACCCTAATGAGCCAAAAATCAAGCAAAGGCAACAAGAGGCTGGCATAGATGAACAAGGAGTTCCTGACAAAACTCAAAGGAAAAATGTAAGAGGTGGAAGCAGTGACAAGCGGCCCAGCAGTAATATGGAGATGCTGTCCAAGTGTTCATGGAGGGGGTTAGGAAAGCCAAAGCCCTTGCAAAGTTGAATCTGGAGAGGGATGTGGAAGGCAAGAAAAGGAGCTTCTCTGTCAACAGCAAAGGGAAGATGAGAGAAAATACAGTTCCACTGCTGAAAGGACAAAGGGACTTGGTGACAAAGGACATGGAACAGGCTGAGGTACAGAATGCCTTCCTTGCCTTAGTCTTTATTGGCAAGATTTGCCTTCAGGAATCTCAGCTTTTTGAGACACCAGTGGGAAGGTCTAGAGAAAAGAGGATTTACTCTAGGTAGAGGAGGACCAAGTTGGGGAATATCTAAACAACTGAAATATATATAGGTTCATGGGATCTGACAGGATGTACTCACAAGTGCAGAGGGAGCTGGCCAGTGTCACTGCGAGGCCACTGTTGATAATCTGTGAAAGGTCATGGAGACTGGGAGAGGTTCCTGACAATAAGAAAAAAGTAATTATCAATTCTGTCTTTCAGAAGGGCAAGAAGGAGGACTGGGGAACTACAGGTCTCTGAGCCTCACCTCAGTCCCTGAAAAGAAGGTAATGGTACAAATTATCCCAGAAACCATTTCCAAACACAGAAAGACCAAATTTGGAATAGTCAGTTTGGACTTATGAAGACAAGGATAGGCTTGACCAACATGATAGCCTTCTACAACAACACTAGTTCAGTGGATGAGTATGGAGCAGTGGATGATATTTATCTTGACTTCATTAAGGCTTTTGACAGAGTCTCCAGTTACACCCTCATGTAAGAATGGGTGAAGCGTAGGCTCTGTGGAGTGGGCAGTGAAGTGGAATGAAAACTGACTGAACTGTGAGGCCCAGAGGGCTCTCATCCAGAGCACAATATACAGCTGGAGGCCAGTCATTAGTGATGTCCGGTAGGGGTTATGCTGGGGTCCACAGTGTTTAACATCTTCTTTAATGACCTGGATTATGGGATGTCACACTTCCAGTGACAGCAGGAAACACATACCCCATCAGTCTCAGTATTCCCTCCAGATGTCCATTTGCTCTCATGCAGGTTGTGTTCCAGATGTGTGGTATTGAGCACAATCTCATCCTTCCCTTCTCAACTCTTCCTTGCATGCTTGTGAAATCAAGCTCCAAAATTTAGGAAATTGATTACTTAAAGATTAATAATTAGCAACGGCGGGGGGAGGTGTTGTATAATGTCAGTTCTACCCCTCGTGTATGCATAATGACATGGTCCTTTTTTTATGTGGACATTTTTCCTGCACAGTTCTTCATTCATTATGAAGGATGGGCAAGTCTCATGGAGTAAGTAGCTGTTGAGTATTTACTGCCCTCATAATTATTCCATATGCAGGGCTATACATTGATTTACTACGTATCCCTATAACAAACTTTCTTAGAGATAGTTTTTTTCCACTTGGGAATGTTTTGCAGTCTCCGGTGTAACATTGTTCAGAATCTTCTTCATGGGAGAAATCATATTGGAAACCAGGTCTTCAGGGCAGATTTAACCATTTTAACATCAAAGCAAAGCTTCTGTTATTGCTTCCACTGCAACACTGCAGCAAGTCAGAATCCCAAAGAAAGCAATTCTCATTACACATTATTTTCAGGACAAATGCAGCCTTTTCCCTAAATGACACTGTGTGGTTAAAATTGCTTATCATCACACAGATAAAGACCATATTCACAAGGATAGCAGTATAGTACCATAGAACCATACTCACAAGGAAAAATAAATCTCAGCTGCACACCAGCCTTAATTACAGCATCTCCTAAGCCTATGAGTTCTGCAGGGTATTTTCTCTGCAACAGATATCTGGATGATGACATCCCTTTAGGCGGCAATTTGTTTTTTATAGACCAACAGAAGTCCTTGGGCCTGCAATTAGCTTCCTTTATGTAGCTCTCTGTACACTTCTTATTTATGTTTTACTTTCCGCTTTCTTTAGGTTCCTTTCGTTAGCTTCAGCAAGTGAACCGCACATTTAACAGGTCCCACTGCAAGCCGAAATACCTGCCACAGAATTGTGTTTAAAGAAAAAACCAACACATCTCTTCTCCTGCAGTATTTTCTACCGATTTCAGTTTACGGACAGTAAAGTTGCTGGTCAGATGAAACCGATGCTTTTTATCTGAAGATTTTCACCAGCCACCTCACAGTCGCAGCACAACTCCACTCCCAGAAGACAGAAACCTACGACCCTCCCATTCAGATGATACAGGCCCTGTCTTCTGGCCATCCCATTTGGCTGGTGTGCAATTTTGGGACTAGCTTTTAACATCTGGTTACAGATGTAAATTTGAAGCAAGGATTTATATTCTATTCTTATGTAAAAATAGATGTTGTTTTTCTGGGTTTACTGCAGTTCCAAGTCTCCTTCTGAGTGTAACAGTGTTTTCCTTGCTTCTTGAAAACTTCTAAACTTTCTTACGCATTAAGCCAGACCCTTTCCTTCAAAAGGAAAAACAACACACAAAGAAGCAAGATAGGATTTAACTGTTAATAGTTTAGCTTTACTTTATTTCATCTAGTTGACTTACACCCTTGACAGAGTAATGAACTACTAGAAACTTAGATGGTGAAAGAACCAATACATGAAAGTGAATTCTGAAGTGTACCATGCATTAGCCCATGCACTGTCTGTTTTACTGCCTCAGTTTGACTGCGCTCTGTTTCTGCTCCTGGGATCCTGGCTAATTCTACTACATCTTTGTGTCTCTTTTTATACTCTAGATTTTGCTGTTTTTTCTCTTTAAAGGTCTGCTCTAAGGACTCTCGATTTTTGCCATCGTCATTTTGCTGTGTATTTTTATTTATTACTTTTCTTTCCTTATGCTGTAACATCATGCTCATGTTTCTTCTCTCCATCTTGCAGGATCCTTGAAACCAAAGTAGTGCTACCATTTCCAAACATACAAAAAAATATAAGTCTTTACTTTGAACTATAAGCACGTTGACTTCCTGCCTGCACTTTTCTTTAAATCTGAACTCTTCCTGTGCCCTTCACCTGTTGTTCTTGTTCCTCAGCCTCTTCCCTGCTTAGGCCCTTGGATGTGCCTCAATTCTGCACAAGGCAGTGACTCCAGGCATGGGATACCCTCATGTGATGGGTAGTTAGCTGAAGATGGCAGAGACCATGGCAGGGTAAAGCCATAGAAGACGCTCCAGAAGAAGACTGGAGATGAACTCCGCAGTAGGGAGAGGTTTATGTTTCTCCCTGCTTCTCCTTGAGGATACACCTCACCCAGCCAGCATGGTGCTGCTACACCTGCTGTGGCCAGGGCACGCTGAGCACAGCTTTTACCTGCTTGACCCTGTGCACAAAGTTGGACACTGCTGGCTGACTCCTTAAAAGCAGTTCTCAGTAGCAAAACTGAACATTTGGGTGAAATTTTAAAGAATGCTAAGTTTCTGCAGAAGAACATGAAATTTTCCAGGCAACCCCTGCTCCTGCCTGGGTTGGAAGGACCACAATGAAGACTTTGAAAGGTTTTTAGGTCTTGGATGCTGAGCACAAATGCAAGATTAAAAGCCTTTCTAAAGGAAGTTTTTCTCATCTATTAAAAAGACTTCAGTACCCCTGCGTAAGCTACTGTAGGATTTCCTTACCACAAAATTTATTGATCCCAAATTATCTAGATTAAATTTAACATTTGCTAAAAAGAAAAGTTTGTTACCCTCCCTACAGAGGAAGAGCAATCTTCTGTGACCTTTTGTGTATTAGGTCACCACTACCATGTCCTCTTCCCCTACTTTTCCCTCTGACAAAACAAAAACCAGCCTTTGTAGAAGGACACATTTGTCTGACCAGGTTTTGTTGCCCATTTTCCCATGGATTCTCTCCATGTGGTATCTTTCCTAAGGTCTAGTGCCCCAAATTGCATCCAGTAGCTTAATCATGGCTTCTCCAGTGCCAAATAGAGCACAATCTACTCTTTCGATGGAAAATATGCCCAGAATGGAAGATGTCTTTATTTCACACGCCACAGTATCACACCGTAGCCATCGGCTGTGACTGAGCTGGGCTCAGACCAGGGGCACGTTTAGGCAGGGCTGCGGATTTGACAGAACAGCTTGTTCATATACCTGCTAGAGATGGAAACCCGGAAGGTTCCCAAGGAAAAGGATCCTTATCTGCCTGACTCAGCAGTGTCAGCCTGGACACACTGTCTGCTAGGAGCACTGGTTGAGGAAAGGTGTGTCTGGAAATGAAACGTGAGAAAATGGGGCATGGCTGGCGCGTGCTGGGCAGGGTGGGGCATTTAATAAATTAAGGGGGCATGTTTGGCAACGCAGCTTAAATTCAGGGGGCACGGTGGTGTTCGGCCACATGTTGGACCGAATAATCTCGGAGGTTTTTTCCAGCCTTAATGATTCTATGATTTTAGAATCATCTAGATTCTAGATCTAGGGGGCATTTAGTAAGTGAAGACACTACAGGAAACTGGAAAGAGCTAGTGGGCATAGTTCCAGTTTCACCTCTTGGAGGTAATACAGACCATAATGGAAGGGAGTATTTTGCTAAACGTTCACTTTTTTGCGGAAAAAAATAAGTTTAGTGTCTCGGGTGTGCCGATTTGAAAATTTGTGGATGCAGGCGCGTGAAGAAAGCGGAAAAGCCGTTCTCCAGCTACCGGAGGTGACATCCCGCGCCGGGACGCCTTTAGAAGGCTCCCTGAGAACTTCCCCGCTGGCGCAGGCCGGTGCCTCTACAAGCAAACCGGGGCGGGAACTCGGGTGACCCCTTCCCAGCCGCGGATCTGCCGGGCGGGAACCGGCACCTCCCGGCAGCTCCGGAGCGGGGGCAGCGGCAGGGATCGCGCCCACCGGGCGGGCGGGCAGGCGAGACCCTTCCGAGGGCTGCGGAGCGGCGCTGGCCCACCGCGCCGGGGGAGCCCTGGGGGAGCCCGGCGGTGCCGGGCGCGGCG